>JAUZND010063895.1:4557-17849 GCA_034780555.1 Coelogynopora nodosa | reverse complement strand
TTTTTTTTTATTTAAAAATGTACAACCACCACCCCCCCCCCCCCCCCACAAGCTATTGTCAATATGTTTCTTCATTTCTACAAGACACTCTTATTCTACATTGGATCGATACCATATATATATATTTATCAGTTGTCAGCAAAGCAGGAAAATAAGCAGGTAATTGTCTACCTTCCTTTAATCATACTAGAGTTTACTTGCCAAATAAATGCACAAGTGAACAATCATACTATTTGTTTCTTTTCTAATGAGCTGTTTTCCTAATTTTAGTGCAATCGATCATAATTGCTTTTTATTCTGACCTCGAAAGTTGTAAATTGGTTTATTAGTGCTGTAATTAGTGGGATGTCTGTCTCGTTCTTTGTATTCTCTTCTTGTCTGGCAAATGTGAACAGTGACCACTCGGGGGGACCGCTTGAATGCACCTCACACCAACTTAGAGTATGGTTTTGGTTGCGCTGGTTTCCTCTCACGCACATTGTAAACTTGTATTTTTTACATGTTAATTTGTGATTGTAACTAACGATATTCAACTTTGGACATCAATAAAAACATGTTCTGCTTGTTGTTTTATTTAGTGCTGCTGTGTTCAGTTAGCTGGAATGCCTGCAGAGGTCTGTAGAGGAATTACATAAATAAAGTTTATATATTATATTAAAGTAGAATCAGATAATAATCTATCAATATTTAGTTATTATGCCTCTAAATCACGAAAGTCGTTTTTTAATTTAAATATACGATGGAATGTGAATATGTATTAGCTAATATATATTATTTATATCGTGTTTTGTACATATCGAGTAGTTACGTTGAATGGATAATGAAAATGGTATGTTTCAATGTGACTGACAAACAACTTTCAAAAGTTGAATTTTTAAATAAATTCATATTATAATTGATTATTTCATTAATATTCAATATATTTGTCGTATTCATTGAAACTAATTAACACGTATCATACCCCCATGAAGTTGACAGTTGACAATTACGAAATTAATAATGAAGAAACAAAATAAACTTTCAAAACAGATAAGAAATATATTGTTAATTGGTTAATCACAAAATTAGATACCAACTAATATAGAGCGTGAAGAATGTATTCTCGCTTGTTCTATATTCTTTGTTTAGATACTGATTTATGTAAAAGAATAATCTCTTTAAAAACATAATGCTGCTATTTAATAGAGCATTATTTATCCCTCTTAATATTCCAAATTCAGTGTCTTTTTTTGTTTGTTAAAATATTAGAATAGAATAAAAGATAAAATGATTTGTAAATATAAACTGACATCAATTTTTTTTAACAAAAATTGCAGAAGGGGGGCATTTTAAAGCTTATATGCATTCAAATACTTATTGTTTTGAGTTTATCTGCACTTAGATAACAAATATAATTATTATAATGCGCTACGTCTCATATTATACTACAATTATGAAACCTATTAATATTACATCAGAAATAATGAAATTATTATATTAAAACTAAATATACAAAATAATTTATTTAGTATCTTTGATTAAAATATAAAAATGATATAGTACGCACATTGTAACAAATATGTGTTTTATAATATAAAATACTTTTTTAAAGCTTTATTAGCATATTAGTTTTACATCTGATATAATTCTAACTCTATACAAAATTGAAAAAATGTCACCTAAACGTAAGTTATCTTAAGAATACTTATCGTATAATAATTATTACTATAACAATGTATTAATATATTTATAACGCTAGGTAGACAGAAGAATAAATATATAGCCTACATATAGCTTATATATATATAAATTATAGTAATCTAGTATGAGTTAATTTTACAGATTGATTACAGGTCATTTATATGAAATAACTCAACCAAGTAATTGATTGTTAACACATGATTGGCTGTTTGGATAGAAAAAATAGGTACCGAAGAGTTTTAGTCAATATGTGCCCTGGCTAAAAATAAGCTATATATACCGAAGATATTTTACAGCTATAGAAGGGAGGAGGGGAACATAAATTAACCACACGAGAATTTAAATAGTTTTATTTATATACACTAGTTTGTAACGGGCAATATCAATTCATATTTTTGGAAAATAAATATGTTGTGGCTTTTGCATATATTTTAGATATACAATATATTCCTGTATTTTATTATAACAATATGTGATTTAACTTGCTTTTTACTACTTAATTAAATTGAATAATTTTACAATTTAATTAAATATAAAACCGTGCTATACTACCGGTAAGTTAATCAGTAGTATGACATGGTTTAATTTTTGTTGGCCCGAGTACGTTTAGCCTCCGGCGTATCGCCGACTTTTCATGCGCACATAATCAAAGACATTTAACCTACCGCGGCGCGGCGTTGTTTACCACCAGTGTATTGTAGACGTTTTTTGTACTGGGGAGCCATACAAATCTTTTTGTTTTTCTAAAAGTTCTTGGAATATCTAAATTGCGATTTTATTATATTTTGTTATCGTGATAATATATCAACAAACCCGTTTGGAAAAGAAAGCTATAGAAACTCAAGTTATTTTATTTTAAATAAATCGTATAGGAAAAGGTTTAAAAGTTATTTTAGCAATGACAATTTTATTTGAATCAACCTAGGGATAATATATATTGGAACTCAGTATTAAATTGTTAAATATTATTTAGGGAATACTAGTATTTTTCCCTTTACAAATATTTTGTTTTGTTTCAACAATCCAGTTTGAATAATATATGTAAACAAATTTAGAATTCCCTAGTTTCGGTGAATAGGAACAAAAAATATTAAACCACAATCACAGGTGAGCTATGACTTGAGGGTATATTACATCAACCGATGCGATATCTTATTCTAAAGATCGTTTTTTGTATTATATAAATGTTACCTATATTATAACTATTTATAAATTCACTAAATTAACTATAACTCATAGTCATATAAGTATAATAGACTAATAATTATTTCAGAATTTCGATGTTTTATATATTACACATGTTCCTGATTTCCACTCTACTAGGTTGGCAAGTATGTAGTAGGCATATAATTTGAATAAAACTTGATAGTGTTGGCTTCTAATTTATAGAAATACCAATGGCGTTAGCCTTATCTTTTATAAGTTATAACTGTTATAATATAATATTGATTAACGATTTTAAGAATATGTCAAAGTTGTTATTCAATATTATAACAATAGTTATCCCACAAAACATATTTTTAATATATACTAATATGATTATCACTAAATACCAGTTTATAGCTGACTTTTAAAAATATTTTTAAATGCCAGCATTGACATTGTTGTAAGTATATTAAATATATAACATTTTTATAAGAATAAATCTAAGCTGTATCCAACACTTTCTAAACTGCACTGAATAATATTATAACATTTTTATATTAAAAATATAAATAATTACTACTATAAAAGAGTTATGGTGCAGGAAAACTAAATAAAAAAGTACTTGAAATACAATTTTAAGAATATGTGTAATACATATTTCATATAAGTATAAGGAATCAATGAAATGGAAAACAATAAAAGAGATAAAAATTTATATGAAAATATCACTATCCTAATACATTATTTGATGAAATGCTGCTCCAACTAGCATTAACAAATATATTTAAATGCTGGTTTAACCAGAATTTATATTTTATGAATACTAATGACAAGAACATAGGGATATAATCTGTTAATGATTCTGAATAACCTAAATCTGATATACTAGATATCTTAGATGCTATCTAATGATCATTCCATGAATCCTATTATGCTTAGGCCAATAATAATACTAAGTAATACTTATTAATTAATATTTAATTATTGAATATATTTAGTCCTAATACTGTCACTCATATGATGTTAAGTACCAGGAATAAAGTCTGATTCCAATAACAAAGTCAAATCATTATATATATAAACATTTTATAGAATCAGGTTTTATCCCAGGTACTTATTTTTAATTTAATTACATTATTAAAATAATCTGATCCCTTAGTGTTAAGGTATAAATATGTAAAAGTGCCTGTGCAGTTTATTTTTAGAAGAAGTCATTCTTCTTGAAGAATTATTTAGTATTAAAAAGTTAATTTATTTATTTATGGATTTTTATATTGAAAGGATATAATTATATATTTTACCAAATATGTATAATTCTAGTCTGAAAAAGGATTGTTATACCCAATAACCAGCACCCTCCTCTCCTTAAGGTATGCACATGATATAATTATATTGATTTATTAATCAGTTTTTTCATTAAAAGTTTTATATATAATAAATGAATGATTTCCTTCTATATTATAATTTATATACATAATATGAAAACCTGGTCCTTTTAATGTTATGATTGTTTTATTATTTTAATTACTAATTAATTATATAATATATTAAATATATAAATACAATAAAAAATCATATAATATACTGTATGACACAAACATAAAAAAATACTTTTTATTTTTTTATTTTCCAGTTTCATTATAATAAACTTTTTTATTAAATATCTAAAATATTGAGAATTTATTAATAAACTATCTGTTATAATTTAAATTACTATACATGCCATTATTATCATAATACCATCCCTCAGAATATTTAAATATTAGTATATTAGCCTAAATGCTTAATTGTACTAAGAATATTTAATATAATTGGTATGTGTCTCTTACCTAAATAAACAATATTTTTTCATTATTTATATTTTATATTACTATGTAATGTTTATGTTATTAATTTCAGTTCTAGGTATATAGGTATACTGTATATAGGTATAAATAAAAGTATTTATTTTGTAATTTATTAATATTTACCTAAAAAGTCTTTATTATATATACATAGTTCAGGATATACAACAAACTTAACTGTATATATTTATTAAAAATGTCTATTATAGATTTATTATCTAAATTTTAATATTTTGATTTAATAACAGATTTTTAGTAATATGTTTATCTTTCAGATTTAAATTTTCTAAACATTTAAGTCTTTAATTTATAGAACATATAATATGTGTATAAAAGCAAAAACAGACTATTGAAGTATATGTTTTATCTGGTTTCAAAACATTCTGTTTTTGCTTTTAGGTTTTTTATTATGATTTTATTATTATAAATTATTTTTACTAAACATTAACACATAAAAAAATTTATTATTAAAGTACAGTTTTTTAATCAATGACTAATAAGCATATATTTTATTAATAAATCAACATATCCAAAAATGTAATTATCCCCTAATGTGAAGGACCAGTGAATGGTTAGTAGTTCTGAACAGTAAGAAGAAACATAACAGGTGATATATTTAAAGGCATATACATAGATGTCAGTTGTAAATTTGTATGAAACATTATTATCACAGTTTTTACATTATCTTAGTAGTAATAACACTACAGGAAAGATTTCCCCAATAAAAGTCAGTACATTTTTAACAGCTTAAGTGATCAATATAACTTGGACAATTACCTTTTTTCTCAACCATTACTGTTTGCCACAAACATAAATTTATTTATATTACCATTGTAATTTGATTATTATGTCGACATATCACCTGATTATTTTCGAAAAAGGATCCTCACATACATTACATGTTTATGTATATTGTACATGTATATGTTTTATTGAGTTGTTTATATTATTTTAAATTGTGTTTATTTCTTTTTGAGTATATAAGCAATTCTTTGTTGATTTTGTTTAAGAAAACAATGAGCAAACGCAAGCATCCTGATACAGACTCTTCCAATCCAAATGCAGCTATTTGTGACATGTTGATCGGTATGTATTGCTTACAATTAATTCATAAGGGTTTTTGTTGGTAGACTAATAGTCCAATCTGATTATGTATGCTGACAGAAAATGTTACTTCAAATATATTCAACTTTTGAATTTAGCTGGCTGACAAAACACTCAATTATAAAGCATAGCTTGTTTTACAGTCAACAGATAGCATTACTAATACATTTATAAAATAATAAGCTCACATTGCCTAGAAGGCCTACCATCAGCATATCACCTATTCTCTAATAAAATAATCCATTGACTTCTTCGACTAGTTTTGTTTGCTCATATTTTGTTATTATTTCACTGTTTAGGTTTAAAAATATATTAAGATAGACTCATGTATATATTACAAATTGTCTTTTCTCAAATAAGAGCATTTAATTGATATATTTCTTTGATACATATCTTTAAAATGTCTGCAACATCACAGTGGAAATGTTTACTATGACTTGGCCAAATTATGTTATCAAATTTATTGGTCATTTTTGTGTCATCCAATTAGAACTGTGTTCTTACCATATTGCATTTTAAATATAAATAAAATTCAGACATGTTTAACTATAGTTTAAATATTTGAAACTATATTTAGTTAACTGTAAACATCATCTATCAGTTAAGTATAGTTAAATATCTATTATAAAATGTTCTATTTGATTTTGTCATATATATAAAATCACATAATATATTGAGTATCGCTTCATGCAAGAAAAATATTGTATTTTTAATGCAGTAAACGAGTATACTGTTATCTTATGTTAAAATTTGAACATGAGGAATGTATAAGCTTTCTTACAACAGGTTTTAAATTATTAATAGATAGTACTCCGAATTTAATATACTATGGATGTTATGAAACTATAAGTGCTGTTGATATAGTAGTTTAATACAATTTTTTTATCATGATAGGCTGCTAATGGCCACAGATTCTAATATATATTATTTAGTATACTCCGGAATGTTTCAAATAAAAAAATTTAGAGTTACAAATACAATCTTTTATTAATAATGTATATAATTATATTGAACACTTTGTGGTTTATGCTTTCACAATAGTGAACCAAAAAGCCTAAACTTTGCGTTCCATCTCTTCAGAACTTGGCAATTTTGAAAGGAACAAGAATCGATCAAAAATAAAGTACAATGTCTACAGGAAGGCGGCTGCATCAATTGCAAAATACAACAAAAAGCTGACCAGCGGTGCCGAAGCTAAACACTTGGTCAGTTTAGAATAGTATTTGTAGCGACTGAAAATGTTTCTTTGTAAAGAAATGTTTTATAATATTTATGATGATAATAGTATTGTTACTAGTACATCGAACCAGAGAGCGCTCATCCGCGATCCACACACCTGGCAACTGTAAAACATATCGCTAAACTTCGTACCAGGTTAACATCTTTTAATGCGGACAAGGTCGTGGTGATAGATTTGACTACTATGCCTCTGGGTTATTATGCATCTAGAAAATCTGGCTTTAACACATTGTGTTTGTTGATACTGATGATCTGCTGATGCGGCCAGTCGAAGTAGCTCCACTTGGCTCTCCCTTAACTCCCCATTAGTAGCATATATGTATGTATCATAGAATTTTTAAAAACCTTATTTTTTAGTTAGTTGTTTTTATCATATTCTTCATTATTATAATATTTTTCATTGCACTCTCCCTTCCTCTCTTTCCCCATCCCTCTCTTCCCTATCTTCCCTTCCTCTCTCTCCTCCCTATTTCCCCTTCCTCTCTCCTCCCTCTCCCCATTCTTCTCTCTTCCCTATCTCCGCTTCCTCTCTCTCCTTCCTCTCTTCCTCCTCTCCTTCCTATCTCCCCTCCCTCTCTCTTCCCTATCTCCCCTTCCTCTCCCTCCTCCCTATTTCCCCTTCCTCTCTCTCCCCACTCCTCTCTCCTCCCTCTTCCCATTCCTCTCTCCTCCCTCTTCCCTTCTCTCTCCTCTCTCCCTCCCTCCTTTAAAAATTGTCTACTACGTTTGCTCAAATGATTTGATATTAGTAATAATTTTCCCCAATTTATATCAGAAAACAGCACAAAAAATTGTCTTAATTTTTTATGTCATTACTTTTAAATAAACTTGAAATCGGGCTATATATGCTCTTTTGTTGCTCAATTCTGAATGTGACATTTCAGGATGGTGTTGGTGCGAAAATTGCCAAGAAGATTGACGAATTTCTACAAACTGGAAAGTTGAAGAAACTTTGTGACGTAAGAACAGGGCCGGCCCCCATTTAGTCGATGTGTGATAGAATTTAATTTTGTAAATGCTTTTAATGTTTGTTATAACCTGAATGCTGCAATAATTCACTTTATAGATTCGAAATGATGTCGACAACCAAATTATTCAGGAACTTATCAGGATCGTGGGAATTGGGTGAGACAATTGTTTCTAGAATTTATCTGAATAATTTAAAATAAATTAATAGTTTTATTTAATAATTGTGTATCTAGGATCATTGGTACAAGCTGCGATTTTAGACATGACTTCATTTTAAAATATATATCTTTACATTAAAAGAAGTGGTTATTCGTTAATTTTGTCGAATATATATTTTTTTAATCAACTGTAAATTATACACCTTGGGAGGGGATGGCATTTTGCTTCCTAAATTCCACTGGCATGAATAGAAATGTTTGACCAAAATAAGTTGACTTTGGTAAATGAACTTTTCTGATAACTTTAATTGCACATATTGCAGTTGAATTAGACGTAACTTTTTTCCATCGTATAATTGGAAACTCGACTTTGCTCTATAAAAATCTGTATTTTAATGTGTTTAATTAAACATATTTTATATCGATTTTATATCGAGTATTATCGATCCGAACTATGCTTTTTGAAATAGAACAAATATTGTCTCATATACAATTTGTAATATGATTATTAACTTTAATTAGTAATCTGGCATTGTAACGTAGATTGGGTGGATGGGGTGAAAATAGGTTGAAAATGTTTTCTTATTATTTAAATATTGATAATTTAAGAAAAATAGATTTTCTAATCCTAGCAGACAGATATATATGTTCATTCAAGTTCACTGTTAATATTTCAATAATGAGACTTCCGTTAACCTCTGTTCTCAGCCCTGTTCATGCTCAGAAACTGGTAAATGAAGGCATCAAAGGAGTTGAAGGTCTGTTGATTTAAATATTTTTTAGAGAGATGAGTCAGTCAAAATTCTGGGTTTACACCACTCTATACTGTACATGTTTGATCTTAGTTTACTGAAACTAATTGAAGATTTATGAACTGTAAATAATTAAAATCTCACTTGATTTAACCGAAGGTAAATACTTAAAAAGAAATCATATTATTCGTCACACAGGTATTACTACTGATTACTTAGCTATCAATTCAACAATTTTATGTCAAAGCACATAATATACTCATTCCAATTTAATTTTAAAAAGCGGGAATATAATACATATCGATTGACTTTAAATATCGATATTGCTACTACTATATCGTATCAATCCGATGTCTACTTTTGTGATATGTCTACATCATTCATTTAAATAAATATTAGGGGGATCTTATTATGCTTATATTATGTTTACATACAATATGCTTAACAGATACAGTTCTCATTATTCAGTCTATACTGTAAATATTTATTGGGTTAACACTATATATATTGTAGTTATTACCTGACTTCGAGATGTAGCTATATGAAGTCAATCCAGCAGAACAGTTCCAGGGTTCTATTCCCCATTGATGTTGTAGTCAACATTTTCTAAAAAGCTTTTTCGATATTTAAAATATTTTGTTTCACCCTTCTGATGAAGATCTCAAGAATCACCAGAACAAGTTGACGAAGCAACAGAAAATCGGCTTGAAGTATGTTGTCGTTGGTTGTGATTCATTAGAAGTATGTTTGATGTCTGTGATTTAATTGCATATTTTTGTCTCTTTGACTGTTTCATTTCAGACATTTTGACGATTTTGAGCTACGAATACCGCGGGAGGAAATGTTGCAATTAGAAGTAAGCCACTCTGTTCTCTTCGTATTGAGTCATGATGATAATTTACTGCCAATATATCGGTGCACATCTATGTCATGGATTCAAATGTTTTACGTGCTTCCTTATGTTGCCTTTAGAAAATCTTCATGTCCGAAATCAAGAAACTCGATGAGGACTATACGGCTGAAGTTTGCGGAAGTTTTCGTCGAGGTATATAGTCAACTTCTAATTTATTGTCGGCTGTGTTGAGGCATCGTTAACGAATTTACTATTCATTTGCTTTTCCTCTTAGGAGCAAAAACATGCGGCGACATCGATATATTGATGACACATCCACGCTACACTTCAACGATAAAGGAAAAGGTATTAATTGCACATCATGCAGTGAACTTATTCAGTTGCGGTTAATCCGATTAATGAATACCGTCTAAACATAACATCATTAAAACTATGTCAAATAAAATATCAACTCGTTCTTAGGAGATAACAGTTTTCATCTCCAGTGTGATATGGGATATCCTTTCGTCCATAAGGTGAACTTAACATACTAACATCTGCTAAAGAATATATCAAAAGCAGTTACCATACATTTTTATATCTGAAGTTAATTGTTTCTTGAATTGTAATAGAAAATATTAAGATGACTTTATGTTTAATTGGTTACGATTGTTATATGTGGAAATCGCTCATAGTTTTTAAATAATGTATTACACCCATGAATGAAGTAGAAATTTAAAACAAGACCATCTTATCAATTAGTAACTATATCAAGGTTGGTGGCTAACTTCACTTGTCACTACTCTGCACACGACTAAACATATCATTGAGAGACAGTTCCAGTTTAGCGCTCACTCACACCAAACGCGATGAAATGCGCCAAAAGTTGTGTGAAAGTTATTGCTGGTCATACACCCGTCAAATTCCAGATAATAATCTATATTTACTCATTCTACCGGGCTGCCTTATTGTTACAGTTTAAATAATGTACATCTGTTTTATCCCTCTTGCCCAACGATGCCCATTATCCACGACAATTAGATATTAGAAATAATTAATCAATATGTATAACATGGCTAAATGTCAGTGGAAACAAATTAAAACAACAAACTCTATTCTGAATTAACGTCTATTTATTATTTAAAAAATGGATCTTTGCGCTCCGGGTTGGCTAAAGTACAGGATGAGTGATATTTTATACTGTTCGCATCAGCATGTCTATTTCAAAATAATTTCGGTGTCGGTATTAATTCCCCCTCTTCGTGTGTTCTTCCCCCTGCCCTGTTTGGTTCCTTCTATGTTAAGGACCTTCTCAAGGTGGTAGTGACACATCTCACGAAACTCTGTCTCGTTACCGACACTCTGAGTCGCGGTGAACAGACCTTCACCGGGGTATGTCGTCTTCCATCATTCCCCAGATATCGACGCATCGACATACGACTTGTGCCTCACGATCAGTACATCTGTGCCCTGCTCTACTTCACTGGAAGTGACCTCTTCAATAAACGGATGCGTTCTCTAGCTCTTGAGAACAACTTCACGCTCAATGAGTACTGCTTGCGTCCGCTGGGCAGTACAGGTGGGAGAGAGTTGTGGGAATACTACGTGAACTATGTTAAAATACTACGTGAATAGTGTTAAAATACTACGTGAACTATGTTAAAATACTACATGAATGATGTGAAAATACTACGTGAATGATGTGAAACTACGACGTGAATGATGTGAAACTACTACGTGAATAATGTCAAAATAATACGTAAATCGCGTGAAAATACTACGTGAATGGTGTTGGAATACTACGTGATTTATGTGAGAATATTATGTGAATGGTGTTGGAATACTACGGGATTTATGTGAGAATACTATGTGAATGGTGTGAGAATACTATGTGAATGGTGTGAAAATACTACGTAAATGGTTTTAGAATACTACGTGAATGGTGTGAAAATACTACGTCAATGGTGTTGGAATACTACGTGAATGGTGTGAAAATACTACGTCAATGGTGTTGGAATACTACGTGAATGGTGTTGGAATACTACGTTAATAATGTGAGAATACGACATAAAGTCTACATAAATAAAGTGAAAAAATATATTAATAATGTATATCATATGATATGCATTAAAATCTCATAAATTAAATAATGTACTAATCTAACAAAATTTTGCCTTGAAAAAATTAAATTTATATCTTTGTAAAATATTTAAAATTTAGGTAAATTAGTTAGGTTATTCTAAGAAGCAACATTGTTTAAAAATTATTTATACATATTTACTTTTTTTGATGTATTAAAATTTGTCTATAAAATTTCTATAAAATTCATAAAATTTCTATAAAATTCATAAAATTTCTATAACAATTTTAAGAGTAAAGGAATTTTTAAAAGATGTTTTCAATTTGTCATTAATATTTATCAATACGCATATATTATAACAGGGTGTTTTAAATTGTACGCAGAAGAGTGTTGTTGTACGTTTTCATTGAAATTTGTCAGCGTCGAGTTTATTCTATATTTCTTCAATTATCTCTTACCTTTTCAGGAAATCCCGGGGAACCTCTGCCGATAAAAAACGAGAAAGACATTTTTGAATATATTGGCATGGAGTACATAGAACCGACCAAGCGTATCACTTAGCCCAACTGGCTAATAGTGACTTGTTTTGTTGTTTGCAAGAACACTCGGGTATAAAGAAGTGATTGTTCTGTCTGTGATACGTTCTTCTTAGGTTTAGTGTTGAGAAATACCTTTAATTTGCTATTTTATTGAGTGTTATTTGATAATTGTGTTGAATAATTTTCTTTTTATTACGATTCATTAGGATTGCTCCATGCAGCTTGCTCTGTGTATGCGTTCTAATGCCATAACTTGACTAAATTTAGCATTCGCTATAAACCCAGATATCCATTTGGTCCGTATTAAAGTCCCGTTTTATTTACCGTTCTATACCATTATATAAAATACAGACGCCTTTTGTTAATCCAGAGTGAGTTTCTCAATCATTCAGCGCAACTCTCGCTTTGATTGGTTGTCTTTAAAACAAATATCCATTAAAACGAAACTTGAATTAACTGAAATTATCCATTTTTGCGCTTTATTATTTACTGATAGAATATTGTTGAATACACCATTTTGTACTAAGTTAAAATATATATTATGTGTACTGCACATAAAATTTTTAATAATTAATGATGTCATTCATTTTTTCTAACATACACATCAATTTGTATTAATCTAATTCGGTTCCTTTAACTTTCTAGATATCTGCATTAAAGCGAAATATACTGTATTTATATCTGAACCTATCCAATATTAAGTAGTATATTGGTTTTACAACTATCTAGGCCAGCTGGTATGTTGATATCGAAGTGTTCACAGTGTGCAGTAATGTTATCATGTTCCGGATTTTGTTCTCTTTTGCAGCATTGGACTATCGTAACTGTGAAAATAGTAACAGATCTACAAGTATATATGTATATAATCTACCGGCAAACAGAAAGTGAAGGTACAAAAATGTAATTGGAGAATAAACATACCCGAATTTTTAGAAGTCTATTAGCCAGA
>JAUZND010063884.1:0-17851 GCA_034780555.1 Coelogynopora nodosa | reverse complement strand
CTCTCTCTCTCTCTCTCTCTCTCTCTCTCGTCTAACAATCTTTTGTTACCAAAATTGATGTCAGTGATTGCGAAGAAAATAAAAGATGGTGCACCCTACATTATAATATTGTGACTTATAGTTGTCACAGCTGCTTCATTATTATTATCATGTTCATTTATTTATAATATTTTATGGCTGAGGACCCAACATTATAATTAGAATAATTAATAATTATAAACAAAAGTATGTATTATTTTACATCGACAGTTCAATAAATAGTGCTTTCAGCTAGAGATTATTTCATATAGAAATATAGCCGACTCAAACATTTAAAAGTTCTATTTTTGGTAACTGAGTTTTGTCCGAACTGCTGTGGCACCAGTTCACGCCTGTGGTCTGGACAATTGCAACTTCTAATCGTTATCGTCTACTTTCTCCGGTCTGTACATATTACAATAGTGTGTCACTCATAGTGCACTACTAATCTCCTAATTTGACTCGACTCATCTTTTGTCTTTTTCAAATACAAGAGTTAATCGTAATTGTTTCCTTCTGTTTTCGATATATTTTGCACCATCTTTATAAATAATAGTGATAGTATACTCAACACATGCGGTTGGAATTAGTTCAACAGAACCTGTACACCACGTACGTAATGGGCAAAGGATGATATTCTTCATTCTTTTTGAACACTCATTGGAGAACTTGATATTCAACCATTGTACCTATTAGTTATTTGCTAGTCTGTAATAAAGTCTCTATATTTTTTTGCATTATATAATATTTTTTCTGTGTTGTTGCCTTAATTGAATCCAAACCACAATCTTTGTAAAGGATATGGGTTTGTGGGAGAGTACATTTTACAGTAGAATACGTTTAATATTACTGTTAAAATTATATAATATATATTATGGTTCTTATATATATATATATATATGTGTACAGTAAAGTCGCAAATACAAAACGGTCAAATTGTAGAAAAATAATCTTGAACTCATTATATATATATACACTGATTTTAGAGGCATAGCTAAAATATATGAATTAATAAATAAATATATGATGGTTTTAGTGGTAGCGTTAGTGTACTGTTATTTTGTATTAAGCTTTACTCATGGTTGCCACGGGTCAGGGAATTTAGGTATAAAGCAAAAAGTCAGGGAATTTATAAATATTTCTGAAAAATTTCATGAAGTCAGGGAATTTAAAATTTTATATATTAAATATTTTAAACACCCCTTTATATGCATTCTAGGTAAAAAATAACCTCAAAAAATTTCACACTTCGCGTGAATTCTAATTTATTCATACGTTGATCTCTTTTCTTTTTCAGTTTTGGTTTACTTCCAAAAATCGAATGCATTACGTACCAAAATATCTTAATTAAAAGAGTTAGATAAGTCTATCAAATTTAAAGAGGGTGAACTGTAATATAGATTTATTATTTAACATTCAATTGATATTTTAAGTGTGTATACAATACTTTAATAAAATTAAACTGTAAGATTCCACTAAATCTATCAAATTTTTCTGAATATTATTGTACTAAAAAGTCGGGGGATTTGATCTTTGAAAAAGCGTGGCAACGCTGTTTACTTCCTTTTTCCAATGGTGGTGAAGAACCAATGATCATCCCAGTTTTATTGTCTGGATCTTATTATTAAAACTTAAGCTTGGGGTAGTTCGCAACGAACATACTATTGGGAATGAAATTAATAGGATTTATACCTTTGTGAATAGATCAGGTTAGCATGAAACATGCATATACTATTTCTCATACATGTATGAACTATAAATGCATGAATTTCGAATTCATGTAAACTCGAAAGGAAGTGCATAAAATTATTCTACGTATAGAATAGTTTGTCTTTCTCCAGAATTTCGATCCTATTTTGTTTAGTATCACGCTGCTAGTGATCTAATAATTTATCATCTAATCTTAAGGCCTCCTTTATCATCTACACGATAGCAGCATGTCCTATGTTTTCTCGCTGCCACTTATTTGACAGGTCCCAAGACGCCCTTTCTGACTGCCTAAGTCTCCTTCTCCAGTTTGTAATGCCCTGTGAAGGTAAAGGTGTGCTGCACAGTGTCGTCCTCTTACATAGATAAATGTACTCTGATATTTCTGGTATAGGGTCACCGATTCAAAAAATATGGAAGATTTTTATGCAGCACTATAAATATATACATTGTGTTATATTATTTATTAAATAATAGGTAGACTGATATCAAAGAAGTTTAAGGTATTTTTTATCATCTCGTTCTCAGTCAAACTTGGCATGAATTCTGTCATGTTCTCTTAATTTTTTTTAATTGACCCGTTTATACGTCATAATTTCGAAAAAAGTTATCTGTCAATTCAATTTTAGTCATGCAGGAGAGTACGGAGGTTGATTTTAAAAAGTGTTACATGTTCACTTACCTTGAACAGCAATTGTAACAGGAGGTCATGCATTGTCATGTTTGAGAAAGGTTTTTCAGTAAGAAAAATACTAAGTTATAAAAATGCAAATATCTACCTACAATTATTGTAACGCCATCATGCAATATTTCACTATAGTTAAATATTTTTGGAAAGTTCGTGACAAGCTATGTGTTAAGATATATAACCTTCTTGTCTGATATCGTTCTTCGTATAGTTGCTGATCGGGTTTGACACCTTCACTATCAACCCATGCTCTATTGCACTCTTGGACGAGCACTTCTCTGGTAAACCTTTTTCATCCAGAAGGTTTAGTTTCTCTTTAATAAATTTGCAGTGAAGTGTTCTTAACATTTCTCTTGTACATTCACTACCATTTTCCTTTTTGAGTTTTGTAAGAAAATAATATACCAGTAGTAGGTAACCTTAGGTCTCCATAACAATTTTTTATCTTGATATTGACGTCGTAACAGGGACGTAAGTGTAAACGAAACCGAAAATAGTATATAAGGGCGTAATTCGTGTGAGAGCTAATTTTTATTATTTTTTGGAAGTGACAGACGTCTACTGTTAGCGTCTCTAGCTAATCATAATATTTATTTACTAAGCGCGTTCTACATTTTCAGTATACAGGTGGTAATACGCGTAGTCAACTAGAAACTTCAATTCTTTTTCAACTGTCGCGTATTATTTGAGTATAAAGCTCATATTGTATGACTTGAATTCTTCAAATACTAGCAATAATTGCTTTATCCCAGTTTGCCACCAGTATAATAGTTCAATTATAAAAACTCAAATCGCATTAAGTAAGTAAAACATTTAGCCTATTTATATAAAAACGACCTGGGTCGGACATGTTAGAAGAAACATAACAAAAAGTTAGCACACAGTACCGCTAGTAAGTCATTTTAAAAGATAGATTAATAAATGAAATAATTAAATATATAGCAGTATGAAACATGTCTGTTTATGTTAACTCCCGGTATCGCTTATGTATGAATTTTGGTTATTGGTTAATTATTCTGTTAAGCATCTACATGCTCATCTTGAGCCTTATGCTGCCATTGCACATATATGTAATGAGGTCATATTATTGCTAATACGTGTACCACATCGTTTATCTTTTTTATGGTTAAAAATGTTTTGTTATTACTATAACCGATGAAAACAAAACGATGCCTACCTCGAAAAATATGTAGGCTATTTTGTAAAATAATAATTCAGGGACGGATGTAATATTTTTAACAGGTGAGTGATATCGATTTTACATTAAATAAAAATAATTAGACATTATAGTTTTAATTATAATGATAACTAGACATTAGTGTAAGTGTTTAGTTTATACTGTACATTTTTATAAGACTTAAGCATGAATACTATAGCAATTTGATAGAGACACTGTACAAAATAACATAAATAATTAAGAAAACTCAAAGCATCTGTTTCATGTTTTCGAATCACACAACAGATTAGACAATTTTCATAAACGTTATATTTATAAATACAATTTATTTCAATTAAAATATTTATTATATAATGGTAAATTTAATCCAGCGAAATTTAATTTTTTTAATTATTTTTATATTTATTTCAGAATTAAACGCTTCAGTGTTGTTTATTATCTGATACCTTTATCGTGCACCTTTTTTAATTCCCAGTTTTCCTTAAATAATCATTATATATTATAAAGCTTCATTTAGTTATTATAAATTAATAATGACTGCCGATTTCTAAGAATAGGCCTATATATAATTATCATTTATTGTAATAGAATATACATTTTTAAAGTAACATACATTAATGCAATAAATTATTTTTTAATTAATAAGGGCCGAATATAAGTTTTTTCTCGCTGAGTCGATGTAAACCAAATAGAATTAGTTTTTTAATTAAAATTCTTTATCTGTCCAGCATCACGGGTGAGAAAACCATTTATGATTTCTAAAACATACACAATATTATATATGACTGAGTACAAATCGGTTAAATTCAAAAATTCAAAAGTAAAATCGGTACAATTTCGGTTCAAATTGTATTTAAGTTATGATAAGCAAAATGAAATCATAGATGCAAAAATTTATTAAATCAAAATGTATATTATAATATTTTTAATATATAATGAAACGTAAAGCAAAAATATATACTAGTATGAAAGTTATTATAAGACCACGAATGGTATGATGTAACATAAATATATATACAGGGAAAAAATACGTACCACATATATGCAGAATCAAATGAAGACAAAGTATAAAACCTTATCTACAAAAGTATATCTTAACCTTTTCAAAAAATTGTTTGAAATATAAAAACGTCGTTAGCCCCTGGAAACAGTGATAAAATACAATCACAAGTTAAAACAATTGTACATAACAAAAATTATTCTGTTAAAGTTATAAATAATATAAAACAATATCGATAATTTGGCAGAGATTTATACTTCCGCCAGATGTATGTAATAAAGTAACAACGGTGCATCTGATGTAAACAAATCATACAAACAGTGTTCCACGTAATATATAATTATATTACTGGAGGTATACCCGCTTTGCTAATAATATGGTGCTACAAGTTGCAAATAGAATAGATCATATGACTACAGTATATGACATACCTCTGACGTACTAATCATTTCAGGTTCCAAGGCTAAACAAATAATACAATGTTACATCCGCGTGCAGTTACTTTGGCCTAAATGCATACCGCAGGGTAATTTCAAGTGGGTTATTTACGGATATATAATTTATAGTTATAAGAATAGTTATAATAAGGAGGTTATAAGAATGGGTTCGCCTCAAAAATATGATTTAAATTTAATATGTTTGAATGACTAATTTTTTCAACAATGGCAATAAAATAAGAAAAATTGGTCAAACAAACGCATTGACATATTTTGAAACAGTCAATATATATTATTATGTATATATAATTAAAGTATGCAAATATAGCATAAATAAAAACAAGTGCACTGATTACAAGAACTACATGAAAACAATATCTCGTTATAAAATTATAATTTAATCAATCAAAAAATAAAAATATCTACATCTATCTATGTTTAATAGTAACTGCACCATTGAAAAATGTCACAGCACAGATTTTTGAAGCAAATAAAAATGATTAACAACATCGCACAAGTTGATCAAAGAACAATTCTAAGCACTGGTAACCACACAATAAAAAGCACATGACGTGTGTGTGAGTGTGTAGCGCTCCTCCCTTCAGTGTGCTAGCCGGTGGTAGGCGCTGTCGGCTTCTTCACTCGCTTGATCATGTCCAAAAGAAAAGAAATCTGCTCAGGAATGCGGAAGACAAACGGTGTGATGTGGCGCGCTTTCTCCGTGAGATCGGTGTTGAAAGTAACGGCAAATACAGGTTTGCGCGAGGTCCGAATCACATCGCCGAGGATGGAAACACGGAGCTGATCGTCGGTGAGTTCGGGGTTTGTGGTGGCGTAGTTGTCGATCATCAACTGAGTGGCCACCACCACCACACAGTCGGCCTGCGGGGATCAGAGATCAGGGGACGTACTCATTCATAAAGCGTCATAAGTTGAAACTTTCCTTATATCTTAGGCGGTAGATATCGGTAGGATATAGGACTGTATAGCGTATTTCCAGTTTTATAAAATATTAAAGGTGTAGCCTAATCTATAGCTTAGCTATGCGTGATATATATGAAAAAAGATTACCAAAGAGCCATTTGTAGCTGAAATTCCACATTTATTTTTAGAAGGTAATATTTATATGTCTTTCTCCGTTCGTTCCTCGATATAGTTTTTTACTTTTTAATTTAATATATAAAATTAACTAAGACCAAATTTCTCTGCACTTGAAGTTGGAATCTTAATTTAACAATCCAAGTATAGCAATTCTGGAACAATCTTGAAGAAAAATAATGCATTGATATCTACCAACAAATTACTCTGTCAGTTTCTGCAGTTGAAATGGATAATTAGGCAATAAACGAATGTCATAAGATTTTAACTCTCTAAAGAGTAGAAAGACAAATGCGGCACAATACAATAAATAAACAATATAATCCTACTATAATAATTTTGACCGTTTTCTTAGAAAAAAATTTCAATCAAAACCGATATCTTATTTTGACTATTTTGATAGAATAGTAGACGAACAGTTGACGAAAATTCGATATATTTTAAAATAATGTATACTTAAAGTAATTTATGGATTGTGTGATTTAAAATATGTACATTTTCATTAATCCAACAGTAGAATCAAATATGCCCAACATATAGTTACACTACAGAACGCACACACACAAATATAAATAGATGACAACCGTACATTTTAATTGTCCATAAATAAACAAGAAAAATATTTTATGAATATATAATTTATAAGTAAAGATAACAGTATGCTTGCTTTTGAGCTCCGTGATATATTACAATTCATTAAGATGTTATAGCAACATATAATCACATGTAATTTGTCTTTAGTTTATTATGTGGCAAAATAATTAATTATTCTTAACCCTTGCAGCAACAGGCACTTTTTATTGCAAGGCTATTTAGCCAGAGTGGTGGGGTCGGGGGCAAATTAACCTACCAGTGTTTAGCTTATGAAGTTAAATATTCTCTATTAATTTAGTATACATTATGGTGTAATTTTTAAAAATGATTATAAAAACATATACTTTATTTTCTAATCATATGCTTATTTAGCTGTACACACGCGAAAATATACTAATAAAATAGTTTTTAACATATTTTTGATCATAAATAATATCACAATAGTAACCAAAGAATCAATAGCCTAAAAGCTTAAATACTTTTTGATATAGACAACATTTTAAAAGTGTCTGAAAAAAACTATATAATTTTCAGTATTGTATTACTTGTATCAAGTTCTCCGGTATTATATATGGAATCAAAAATGCATCAAGAATTAGTAGTTAATGAACACATTAGTAAATCAACAAACAAAACACCGACGGATCAACTTTTAACAAACGCCAAATTGGTTTTAACAAAATAACTTTCGTCGTAAAAAAAATTCAATAGTTTAATCAAGAGATAGAATATCATTTGAAAGTTGATAAAGCTATAATATAATACATTGTAAGCTAGGGAATAATATCTTTGTAATTATCTGATGTTGTTAAAAGCGCTCAATTCAAATTGTCAATGATAAATACAAGATAAGAATAATAAAGATATATAGGCTACTGCATAATAATAATTAGAAATATGTATAAGACATGTAAAAGAAACTTCTCCCCAATATATATGTTATCATTATTTAGGAGGCCCTAACATGTTAAAAATTGCATTTACGTTTGGGAAACCCTATACGTTGATTCTAATTTTAGGGAAAATTTAGAAAATAATTAACATAAGATAGCTTCTTTTGTCTGATTGCTGCCTCGATACAAAGTCCAACATCAAAATTGCTTTTTTTATAAATCTATACTCTAAGGAGTCTATTTAGTGTATAACCCCGTAACAAGGCACACTCGAATATTAAGTATACTTTCCATCAAAAATTACATCGAAATATACATAACTATACCCCGCAAAATTGGTTATAAGGTACACAATATTTAGTCCCGTAAATCTAATTTCTATGGTATATATATAAAGTAGATTTCAGTTTTATTTTAGTCTTACACAGGAGTCTCCAAATGACAAATTAAGAAGTTATGGTTTATGTAGAACTAAATATTATGACTGTGCTCTATAATAAGAAAAACTTACATTTTCGTTGATCTGATATTTTGTATAATCCTTCCAAAGATTTATATCTCGATCGCGAATATCAGAAACGATAAACAAAGTGAAGTTTTTTTCGATATTCAGAAGAAGGTTATAGAGAGCCGGAGAGGACTGTAAATCAGCTTCGTCAGCAAACGAGTCGACCAGAAGGACATCAACTTTTTCTAAAAGTCAATTTGCAAATGGACACATCAAAATGTTATTATATTTTAAGCGACATTATCATAGTAAATGTTTGCGGACTGTCAGTGGTGTACCATAACCCTTTTTAAAATAAGATGTTTAAAATATGGTTATATATTATTGTGGGGTTCTAACAGGTTATAACACAATATAAGTACTTATAATAAATATTTATACACTGTTTAATACTGTACTATTAAACAGACTACAAACATAAAATATACCAATATTCCCAATTTCCTTAGATTCTTCACCAGGGTTCATACAGAATAATTGTAATAAAATTCCAGGAAAAATTATTCAAAATTCCAGCATCTTTTTTGTCAATATTTTTATACCACCCTTTATAGCCAGTGCATTTGTACATTTTTAATAAGAACGAAAGTCTGTTACACATTAAAAAAAACTTAGGATAACTTAATAATGAACTTATGCTTATATAGGAGAGTTTAAAACAACAAGGAAATGCTGAAGTATTAATATATAAAATATCAGGTGGTTATACTGAAATGATGAAATATATTTGTGAAAAAATATATATTAGGCAACATGATGAAATTCCAGGACAATAAACATTTTTAAAGTATTTTTGACAAAATTCCAGGATTTCCAGGCCCATTTCTAAATTTCAGAACTTTTGCAGGATCCGTATGAACCCTATTTACAAAAAAATAACAATGCGAAAACATATATCCCTAACAGAATAATATTATCGCCCGAAAAACTGAAATTAAAACATGATGTAAACAATACTAACATATTAATTGTTTTCGATAACAACGACGTAATTATGTGAGATGGAGAATGTACATTTATAAAACAAAGTTGACTGGTGTAACCCAAACTAACCCAAAAAGATAGACGCGTCACATTAGAATGTTAAACATATCGTTATATTCAGTAATTAGTCTATTTTATATAAGGAATACACTTATGCAACATAACATTAGTATAACATGTTGTATTACAACGGTTACGTAGAGGTTAGCCTAATTTTGGTTCGCCTAACCATTGTTCATGACGCTCATGATTACGTAATAGCTGGAGAAGGTGATTTGTTAAGGTTCGTCTAAATTAATTGTTCTGCAACTGTGAATAGAAGGAATAACTGACATTTCGATTTTTTTTCAATTTTCAATTTAATTTTTTTAACACATTTTTAATTTTTTTGAGAAGTTGAAATGTCCACCGACTTTTGTATGTTTTGTGACTTACATGTTTTATGTTTTCAAAAAATATAATTTTTAATTTTCACTGAGTTTTATATGCGTTCTGACTTTGATATGTTTAACAAATTATTAAACTAAACGTGAATAAATGTATTACATGAAATAGGATTAGGCGAACTGGTAGGCCTATTAGGCGAAACATTATGTCACCATTATGGCTAACACCATTCTTGATTATTACATAATGTACATTGTTATAATAATCAATATAAAGTTATAGCTAATGCATTTCTTATGATGCATTCCAAATATATTGACACAGTAGAGAAATTATATTAATCATGTTTTTCGAATTAGCTAGAAAAACAAATAAGTATACCATTTCAGATCATTATAATATGTAGCTTTTATGTAAATTTTTATGAATGTCGAAGTTACAATTATATTTATGAGGTAGATCAATGACATAAAATGCAAAAGTAATTAAAAAAAACATAAACTATATTATATTTATTTTAATGCACTAACGGTTCACTGTTCAAAATGTAATATATTTTTTCCTTTTGACATAGACCTATATATTTTGACCAATTTTGACAAATAAACAAAAAATTCAAGTATGTACATTGCCTAACTTTACTTTCAAAATCAAGTATAGACTTTAATTTCAAATACTCTCATAATAAAAATCTAAATTTGACAGCACTATCTAAGAGCATTTGTTAATTTGTATTCTTCTTAATAATACTGTTCGTATTAGTATATGAATACAGTACTAACACTGAAAGTAAAACCAGTCTTTACTTTAATTTCTTCCAAATGTATTTTTAAACAAAATATTGTCATTATAAGTTAAAATTAGTTTTATATTGTGTCATTACAATAACATATTATAAATTGTAAACAAAAACACATAGTGCATTAAGTTTAGTACAAATTGATGGAATAATTATGGAAATTGATTGACATAATTCTCAAGTTATGTATTATTCTAAACATATTATAATCAACATATTAAAGTATATAACATAAGGCATAAGACTATGTATTATTGGGTTTGTACACGAAAATAAAACATATTAAAATAACATTTACATGCCTGATGGAACTAAATAATATTTGCATACACCTTTAAAACCATTGAATAATTTTTAAATGTTAAAGATTGTACAAGTTACGTGTTTATTAATTTTATGAGAGTGAAAAATAGTTCATTGTATTTTACACAGTGCGTTTTATTTATTGAATTTACACTAAATAAATTTATTATAAATCCATCAAAAAAAAGTCAGAAGTGAATCCACTACACTAATACTCTCTCACACTAGTTCAAAAACATGTTATCAAATCAATAATTCCTTCCATTCTTCTAGCGATTACAATACATTCGACTAATGTATAAACTAAAAAATAACTGCTACACTAGGATAATCTTGTATAACAGTCTTGAATAGTCTATATATTGAAATTAAATCTATAGGCCCTATACAGACAATGATACTAGCATATATTGTAAATAGCATGCAACATTTTGTAAAAGATTAAAATTTTAGTAGGGCCTAAATATATTATTATTGGTTGAAAATCAAATAACAAATAAACACTCACCATCGACAATCTTTTTCATGCGAAAAAATGAAGACAGTTTGCCTAAAAAATTGAAGCGATTACCTCTTGCAACAGTATACAGAGGAAAGCTTGGTTCCATATCTACACCATCTTGCTTAGCAATCGCTCTTACATCATGAATTATTCGACTTCTAACTTTCGGGTCAGATATCAGACGGCAAACACCGGTATTATACTGTACACGACTATAGAGAATACCGATTGCTGCACACTTTTTTTCATCAAAATGAACGTCTGGAAACCGACAAAATCCATTGCAAAAATCTCGCTGTCGAAGTTCTTTAAACATTTCCAGTACTGGATCTTGAGACGTGATTCTCTTGAGATTTATAGTCTTTAGATCCCAACCAACTAGATCGAGCATTGCTGTTTCCACATGGGTTTCATCAAGATAAAGACATTTACAAAATTCCGTTATCTCATCAGGACGGAAGAGAGAACACTGAGCTTGACTAAATGTGCTATCATCGTCCATTGTTGTTTCCTATTATATAAAAATGATAGTAATAAAAATTAAACAATTACATGATCTGTTTAATGTTCAAGAGAAATGATTTATAAATAAAAGTTACAACATTTATAAATATTGTAAAATACTGTTTAGAGAAAGGTGTTCAAAATATGAAAATTAAAACATATTCAAAATTATGGTTTACACAAAAATTAAAAACATTATTTTTTAAATGTTACATATAACTTTTGAATGACATTGATTGATATATGGGTATATTTCTAAAAATAGAAATTATCACAGGTACATGAGAAACAAGACTGTAGCAACCCACTTCTCGGTACAAAATTGTGCACTTATTGAGGAAGGGATTACAATGCTTTGTTTATATAATAGAAATAAAACAGGCAGGTGGCATAAATAATATACATTCATATTCATTTATACATTGATTATATACATAGCGTCACTAAAAATGAAATATCCCATGAAATCTGTGCTGCACCGAAAAGTGCATTGTTTCAGACAAACTTTCAAGTTAGTGTGATATCCCTACAACATTGTGAGTTCATTTTATGTATTAATTATTTCAATTAACTGTGACACAATTTAAAATAAATTTACTACTTTTCGTGATCTTTTTATTACAAATGTAACTCGAGAAACATACATAATACTTTTTTTAATGAATTTGAACCAATGTTTTTAACTGAGTTGAAAAATTAAGAAGTCGTATTCATAAAAATGTTACGTTCATTACAACATTTATTTTGAGTCCAAAATCTTATACTGTTCAGAGTTTTCCCAGCAATTTAAAAGAATAAAATAGATCAATCATTTATAGGCCTATGGAGTATTTTATATAAATATTCAATTGTATAATATTTATGGTATTGGTTTTTCACGTGACTATATAACCATTACTTAATCTTATTATTAAGCATAAAATTCTAAAAAATATTTAACTTTATACATAAATATTAGGTAGTGTGAGTTTAATTCATTGTAAATATATATAGACTTCTTAATAATATATAATATAACTTAGATCCAAAAAATATGATAACATAATATCTAAATAGTAACAATATAATGTGAGAAAATAAATCATTTTAAACTTACTAACTAAGAAAACTTTACAATATTTACAAAACTTTACATATAATTTTTTGTTTAACATATTATAAAATTAAAATAAGTACACCCGTTCCTACAATGTTATAATAAACAACATAATAACTGTACAAAATATATAATAATTTAAATTACAGTATTACGAATTAACATAACAAACAAAATTAAAAACTATTAGATTAGTATAAGTTATTATGTTACTGTTTATACCTAATATATTATTAAAATAATACAAGTTGAATGATATGTCACAACATAATAAATTCGTTAATATTCATCACAACATAAAGAATGTGAGACACATATTTATATAAAAATTACAATGACATATGTGTTGTGACATATTATTTTTAGATATTGAAAGAATATGAATATGTAATTAGAAATTGAACTTTAACAAGTCCTGTTTATACCTTATCAAAAGTATTGGTTTTAACTATATTTTATTCATACAGTCACTCTTATACAATAAATAATTAAGTACTAAACAATTTCAGTATGATTAATTTTACAATTTTCTTAAATTTAAAGATCATCACAATTAAATATTTTAATTTGAATAATATTACATACTACAATTTGTTATGCCACTTAATCTGCAAAATATACGCAATAGCAATTTTATTATAAAATTATAGTCATATTTTCAATATAATTAAAATATGTTGTGGTTATCTGTGAAAATCTACAAAAATGATATAATTGTAGGCAGTAATTATCATGATGATTTAATTACAAACAATCAATTTACACAATATACATAGAAATACATTTATGTATAAAACAATTACCATTATATTTTCTTAAAAGAGGTTATATTTTATTTAAAAAATATTAAATTAACATTACAGCAGAATAACATTAACAATTCCTTAAATTTCTAAAAGTTTATAAAAAAATATGTACAGTGAGCAATTTTTGCAAAGTTATGCATATTTTTATACTGTAGAGTTTATAGAAACCATATATGATTTATTATAACAATTATTTGAAAATATCATTTCTGAAAGCATAAAACAGTACATAACTTTATTTATAAATGTCAGCATTAAAAAGAATAGAACAATTTTGGAATTGTTATATTTTAGTTATTCTATTTCTTTAACTGAACTGCTTGTTAATTTTTCTTGTTAAGAAATTTTATATAAATGCTCTTTTTTTCTTATAAAACACAAACTATTATAATCTGATGATTAGTCACATAACTCAGCATACTGATTGCCAGACACATAGTGACATTAACACAATTACATCAAGTCAACAATCTGATGTAGCTATTTAATTCATGAATATACGAAATATAATTCAATATATAATATAATTAGATGATGTAAAGCTCCACCATCATATTGAATATATGATGATGTTTATACAATTTATATGAAAATAAATGTATCTCAATTAAAAAATCACTTACATCAAAATGTGACTAGCAATATATGAATATAGATATAAACTTTTCCTGCCATTTCTTATTCCCCTTTTCCATCTCAATGCAAATGTGTAGGCTATTTATATTCTCACTAAAGATATATTATATTTTTAATTCTAAATAACATGATATAGATGTATTATGTTTATTCTCATTACTATAAAATTATATAAAATATACTCTACAGCTAAGTCCATCCTTCTCGGTGGAATGTTGCCTTTTCATATTAATAATGACATTCCCTTTCTTCTTTATAATACTGATGTACTGATTTTCTTATATCTTATCTCTACTCTGCAGTGTATCTAAATAATTAAACAAACTGCCTCTTATTAAAATTATATTTATAACCTTTCTGTTAGTTCAAAAGCATCATGTCACAGAAATTTGTATTAACACCACTAATCCATTATAATTATTTATGCATATGTCTTATGTAATCTATGTAATTTATGCTTACGTAATCAATCATTGCAATATTAATGATTAAAATCTATATGTACAGTTTACAAATAATCATTCATCATATAAAACAAAATCATTCTGACTTTTGTTAATTTATATGCTAATCATTTACATTATACTTTTTATTATTATTTAAAATAGTGTATACTTTATCAGATTTGTTTGTTCATAATGTTCTGCAGTTTTGATTAATTTTATATTTCCAAATGTATATTGTTTAATATTGCTACAATGCCCTTCTATGTGTTCAGATAAAGATTGTGATGTTTGACCTATATTTACTTATTTGAATTCATTACATGTAATTGCATCCTTTTATTATTTTGACAGACTTGCTATTAAAGGTTTTAGTGTCTGTGAACATGGAACATGTTTTACAACTAGGTATATTATATAATATGTTCTCTTTCATTATCAATTGGGACGTTTATAGTTTGGTCAATGAGATAATTATAATTTTGAGCTAAAAAACGCTATTTGAATTTGGAAACATGCTTGTGGAAATCTTATAAAATCATAAATAGAAGTAAGCATCTGTAGGTTTACTAAATATATTATTATTGAATTGACCATTTTTGATAAAGATTGCTGTATATAAAAAAAATTACATTTTTGTGCTATAATTTATATAATATTTTAGTTTATTTTTACAAATTAATTTTTGACAGTTTAGAGACTACAACTTCATAACAAAACATTATTATAATTTACAAATAACACATAATATTCTCCTAAATGTCCTCATTATTTATAATGTTAAATCAGTTTTCTATATTTTTTAGTTTTTTAGATACAGCCATTTAAAGTTTAAAAGTGAAAGTCATTCCGGATTCGCCCCACCCAACCTTGTACTATAATTTTTAATGAAATTAAATATGATTAAATATATTCAATATTAGTCATAAAGATAATAGTTAAACTTGGTGCTGTTGCAGTTCATTTTGACTGTAGATAATATTTGTCATCAAATAAGAATTTATTTTTCTTAAGAATATAATTAAGTAAAAGGCAACCATATTAGTTTTGTATTGGTATGTTGATAGGTTATTATATTTAACTGTTCTATTATGGAAACCTGACTTCTATTCTCCTGATGATCTATGACGGTGTAGAGTGCTAATATTAATTAAATAAAATTGATGAATATATTGTGTTATTTGTATATTTAATTATATAATTAAATTATAAAATCTAATTTTATGAAAATTTTCTTTACTAATAAACTTATTGATTTAATAAACCTCAGCCATTTTTTACAAAAAATCTATTCATTCTCTTTTACCCAATAATTTTTTTTATAATGAAACTCCTAACCTTTTTTATGTTTATTCTAAACCCATTAGTGCTTCTATTTAAAAATTACAACTTTGTTCTTAAAAATCTCTCAGCTTCTGATATTATTGTCTATACTTGTTTTTATAGGCAATCGATCAGATTTGCTAAAATTAGTGCCCTTTTAAGCGATTTCAGTTTTAGATTTAATATTCCTTACAAAAAATTAATTAAATGTGGTTTTGATTATAAAATTTTACTTAAAAAACTGTTTTATCCTTATTTAATTGACAAATGACTTTTATTAATGCCTGTATTAACTATGATGTTGATAGTTACCATCATAATTATTCTGAAACCATTCTTAAACCTTCACCTTATAATCTTTTTTATCCTATTATTAAACCAATAGGTTTCACTAATCTTGGTAACTCCTGTTATCGAGGTAGTCTAATTCAAATAATTTTAGCCACTATGCAATTTGTTACTTTAAATGGCAATACTAATGTGTATAATTTGTTCCATGCTTTATATAATGAAGTTAATTTTGACATAAGAATTTAGTTTTTCAAAGAAATTAGAAACTGCTTGGCTAATCTAATTCCTTTTTTTAACAACCAGGAGCAACATGGATGTTCATGAAGCTTTTATTTCTCTTTGTGACTTGCAAGAGAATGATAATGACATCATACCATGGCATCCATCAAGTCAACATTTTCTGGAATGCATAAAACATCCTCTGTCTGTAAATCTTTTTATCATACTTCCAAATGCTTTGAACCTTTTTATAATATCTCTTATCAATTCTTTTAATATTCAACACTCTATCTCTTGGCCATCAAATACTTCTTAAACTAAACTCTGTCCTTCCTGTAATATTATTACTTCTCATTCCATCATGACAGTTATTCACCAGCATCCTAATATTCTAGCCATTCATATTAACTGATTTACTGGTACTAGGTATGGTAGAATCTGTAAAACTAGACATTTTATCTTATGCCCACCAAATCTTTGTTTAAATAATGATATTTTTTTCTCTATTTTTTGTTGTTATTTGTCACATCAGTTCATCCATTTACATTACATACACCAAATACAACACTGACTGGTATGATATAATGATAAATTTAATACTTTTCTAAACTCACGTGAGGCCTATATGCTTTTTTATCATCTTGATCATTAGTTATTGTATAAGGGAAGTGTGATGGTAATGAGATGTGCCAAACCAGTTAAACACACCACTGAGGGTCCTTAGTCCTGCACCTTATTAATTTTCTACTGTATATCTTTAAGTCAGCTTATACTTTAGGTCTGATTTGGTTTTGTGTCCTGGATAATGGCTTTAGTTAACATATAATCACTAAAGGCATGACTTAATATCCTCTTATTTCCTAGTACAAGTATGACTTGGTGGAATTCTTTCATTTTTTTCACTTTTGATATTGGTCTTCTTTTGGTTGGTTTTCTTTAATTTTTTTTAGAAAGTTATACTTTGTTATTTCCAGTTTTATTAATTTGTCTCCTTTGCCTTTTGTGTATATTTTGTCAGTTTTCTTTGTTATATAGTTACCTTTTTTTTAATTTACATTTTATTATATCTGATTTATTTCTTTTCTTTCTATTTGGTGAGCTGATTTTGCCTGATGGTTCCAATAAATTCTATAAAATTATGCCTAAAAATATAATATAAAAGTAAACTAATGTATTATTAATTAATTTCCGTATTCATTTCCTGATTTATCTAAAGAAACACAACACCTACAGATACATACTATATACCAAAATGAAGCTTAAGCAATTCTATTATATAACTTTTTTTGCTAGACTCAAAATTTTGCTTTTATCCCTAAGATATTATCAATATATATCAATATATATATAAATATATCATCAAGATTTAGATAGGCATTTTACCATGTAAATGTATCCATTTCCAGATTCATCTAGAGAACCACAACACCTACAGAGA
>JAUZND010063883.1:0-40079 GCA_034780555.1 Coelogynopora nodosa | reverse complement strand
GTGTCAGGTAGCGCCAGTGACACACATGGATCGTCTAATAATCTGTTGACCAGATTAAATAATTGTCGCTGGTTAGTTGCTGAATCCGAGTTAACTAAAGATGAATAGTAGTCATGCTTTGCTGTTTGTATCAATGCAATGATCTCACTCCTAGCTGATATATAATCCTGATGATCAGTTTCCTTGTTTGTTCGAAGTGCCCTTTTTTCTAGTCGACGGCGTAGACGACGTCGACTTATAAGTATTAGTTTCTAAACAATATCACAAACTTATTATATAATAATGAACATTATTAAAAAATAGCAAAAATTATGAATTAAAATAAAGAATAAATCTGTTATTTGACATGAAAGAACGCCTCTCTATTTATCTAATAAAAATACTATATTTCATCTTGTATATTATTATATACAATATACTGCGTACATAATATTAGCATTTCCAAACTTAAGGCAGTATACATTAAATTCTACATTGTCTCGTATTAATGGTTTCAACAGGCCCTTGGAACATACATATTGACAATCGTTCAGTTTTTAAATATATATATTTTTTAAATATATATAGAGTGACATCTTACATCTAAATCGAAAATAATTCAATTGAAAAAAATGTTGTTTCTATTAAATACCTGAGGTATAATATTCAAGTCAGATACATTTTTGTTTCATTATAAACCAAACTTAGAGACAAGTTAATTGTTTTCATGTTTAATTTACATCTTTCATTCTGATGCTACTTCGTAAATTACAAACTGAGGTAACTTATACAAATCGCAGACGCCAGCACGTCCACCATATTTGGTATCCACTCTCAACACTCACAGGAATAGTCCGTGTGTCAGGATGGTGATAAAGAGGCCGAGCAACGACAACGAACCACCGATATAGCTGATGAGCATAAAGGTCTGACCCAGGTCATCGGTGGCATTATTTACAGTGTTGTAAATGTTCTGAAGAGAAACGAATTTGAAGGAAACAACATTAATTTGTTTATTATCTCTATTATATATACTGCAATCTTTATCGCTTGAGTATAATACGTTATAGAGAAACTAGGGTTGTCATACACGATAGTATGGAAAACAAATTACGTTCTTTATGTAATTTAACAATAGAAAGTCGCCAGTGTAATTAATGTATTTATAATGTAATTAAGTCAGCGAAACTGTTTCATTGACATTCTAGTCAAAGTTTACCTATACATCATATATATACTGTATATATAAATATTGTATATACGTATGTGTATATAAGGACTACATAAATATCATTCACACATGGAATATACAGAAGGAAAAGTGGCATGCAAGAGACAGAACATGGGAGATTAAGAAAAGTTATATAATTTATCCAATAATTAATTTACTAGTGGTAAGTAAGATATACAGGATAGAAACCCGAGTTGAGATTGTTCTTATTTTGAACATAAAAAACAGGTGCATTTTTTTACTATATAATTGAAACTCCATATCCTTAATATCACAACGAAATAACATAATAATTAATTATTATTTAATTAACATTCATTGTAAATTTCTAAATTTTTTTAAATGTTTAAACTAAAGTATGTTTTTTTACTATATCGCATCGTAAAATGATTTTTAAATGATATTTTAAAAAAATAGAGGGAAAACATAGTTATAAAAATTGCCATTAATAATTATTTTTATTTAATTTTAATTTTTATTTTGCAATTATTGATCGGCAATTATTTATGTTTAGAATTAAAATGAAACATATTTTTATATCAAATATATTTTGACACATTTTCACTGTTTATCAAATAATACGGTCTCAATAATATTTAATGCTACAGTATACACGCCAAAAAAACTAATCCGAACTTTAAGTTTGTTATTTGACAACTACATCAAACAAACCGTTAAAATAATATTGCATTAAATCGGTATAATTATGAACGTCTACTCAATGTTAACTGCACTAGACTGACATCCCTAACTACCTTATGGTTTAATTGAGTTAACATTGCCTCGTTAGCCCTTTAAGAGTAGGATAGAGTAAGGTAAATTCGTTCGGTATCAAAACAGTTTATTTAAGGCTCACCATCAGTAACGCAAAATTTGTAAGATGACTACAAAAACACGTGGCTACTCCTTCGTTAGTAGTGTTGAGCGTGCATCCCTGCGATGACCAATCAGAACGAAGATCATCCCAAAACACGCACTGAGAGACCCAGGTCGTTTTAACAGGGCCACTTCTGTTTTTATATCTCAAACCAATCACAACGGGTGAGACCAAATTAGATATTTCACTGTCGACTTGTGCCATTAGGACCATGCTATTGATTAATTTAGTTGCGTTTTCTTGGGTGGAAGTTTTATATCTGAAAAGATTGGAATTTGTTAGAGCTCGAAATTGAATTTTACGAGTTCTGTTCTGGACAGCCTCATGTGGAATTTGGATAAAACCAACTTCTTCTGCTAGGGTTGAATGTGACAACGTCGAAATATTAACCTGAAAGAAAAAATATATAAGTATTATTATTTCTAGAATCATTGTTGATTATAATAAGAATTGGCACTCTCGAAACTGAAACTGAAACTCTCCACCAACACTCTCGATACCGAAACATACCCTTATATTTGAGGAAAATTAATTTTAATTTTAGCGCCAAAATGTTTTGAAAATTTTCAGCGAAGCAGAATCCACTTTGTTTTTGGTTACTGTGGCTTACTATTGGCCTTTCAAAAATAAGTCAAGGTAATTTCAAATTAAATCAAGGTCGCTAAGTTGGACGTATCAACTTAAAAATTGATAATAAATACTTTAATGGTAGTAATTGATAAATCAAGAATATTTATTGAATTTTTCCAGAAGATTGTGCTTCAGCAACACACTTGCTGATAAGGTTGCTTTCATTTCAATGGGAATTCCGACTAACTCAAGATTGCTGAATTCTATATGTTTAGTAAAAAATCGATGAAGGTTACTCACATTTTGAGAGGACATTTTTGCAAGTACTGCTTATTTTCCTACTCAATTTCCTGCTGCATATCTTTTGAAATTAAATGATAATAATAAATGTAATTATCTTATTAACCAGGTATTGAACTTTAGGAGTTTAGAAATTTTAGGTTATTCAAATTTAGGAGTATGGGGATTTTTGTGTATTAAACTTTTTAAATTTAATTAATTTCAGTCACGAGAATATATAAGACTGACTAAAACGTAGAAACTAAATTTCAAAATACATAGATTTAAAAGCAAAAATGTATCTGAGCATCTTTTAAAAGAAGTATAAATATACTATAGCTGAAAAATACACACATCATTAAGGGCGAATTCGGGTTGAGTAGAGTGCCCTCTCTCCTACTACTTTGTTGTAAATTAAGGTTAGCAGAATATTTCATTTCAGAAAATGAATTTATTATTTTAACTCTATATAATTCATATCTACTTCTTGTCTGAATTTTTCATTTTTAAGCGAATATTTAAATTATTGTGATAGCTTTATTTAGTAGATTAGACTACTATAATTACCCTTCTATTAAATTAATCCCTTTAGTTTTATTAGTTCCCACCACTATATTAGCCTAAATAAACAATACATGCCACCTCTTCATGCCACCTCTTCAGGGGATTATTCAGCACTGAAATTATTCCTAATCTTTATGAATGGAAATAGTACAGATACAAATATATATATTATTGTTGTAACAATTTAAATAAAATTTTAATAATTTAAATAAAAAGGAATACGTATATATACGTATTCCTTTATTTACAACAACTAATTTAGCACACATGCTTCTGTTTTCCATTTCATTAACTTTAATAGGTAAAATTATATTTTTCATCACTTTACCATTTTAGTTTTAAAACATGTTTTTTACATGAACTTTAATTAACAGTTTGCATTATTTTACAGAATTATGTGACATACTATGACCAATATATTAATTGCTGTCTTCCTCCTTTAGGTAGTAGTTTCCTTAAATGCATACGTTATTGTATATATATATATCCTTAAATATTGAAGAGCTATTTAGAATGTGGTTTTTTAATTAATATTAATTAAGTCACCGTGAATCTATGATATGCTGATTTGGTGGAAAATATGAGATTAACTTCCTGTAATTTCTGAAGATAATATACGGTATGCACATAAAACGGTACTGACGCCGGTAATCTTCTCGCTGCCCGTGACAGACATGGTAAAAGAGGATAACTGTCGTGTCTCAGGTACGGAGGTATTTACGACACCGATCGCCACATTGCTGCCTGATATGCTTCTCTGTTCTCCAGCGGGTACTGGGAGTTTGTCGGAAAATGTTTCCAGAACATTAAGTAAACTAAATGAAATGGTAAACAAGAACAAGAAGAACAGAAGAAATGTAATTAGCGAATTGTCAAGGAAATAAACATTTTAATAAAATATTAACAACAAATATATTGATATTCAAAGAAAACTGCATGAATATAAATTTTCTTATATTTAAAACGGTCAGAATACTTACATGAGATGAATGTGACTAGGAAACACATATTAGTAGAAACTCCCATGAGGATTATAACCATGGAAACAGAAATTGACTCATCAATATTTAAATGGACGGATAGATTAATTATCTATAGTTTAGCTGCGTGTCCATGATTTTTAAGGTTACTTTATGTTTCGACTTCTAATTAGTAAAACAAAAACATTTTTTTCTAAAATTTAACAACAGCTGTTGTATAGTAACAGTAACTCATTGAATAAGTAGTGTCGAAAGAAAAATAAGCTTTGCTATACTGGGTTAATTAGTAAAATATAATTATATTTCAGTGATTACATGACGCCTTCTTCCGAAACATTCCATTCCATTCGCTTTGACAACCACGATGGTTGTCATCATCAACGATCCAATGCCAGAACTAACTTGTCGAAGGCTGCGCCGACTCAACTCAATGCTTGGTCAACCAACATCAATTAGAGGGTAAATCTAGGGGGAAGGGTACAACCATCTCACTCGCACGACACTAGTATATGTGATTGTTTCATTTTCTCCAGTTTCGAATCTCTCAGAGAGACAAAAAGGACTTCACCTTTGATATCCGAATGATGACAGTGAGATATTTCCGGAAGAACAATTCCCCCCTTCGTGTCTGCCCTGATAATGCCCATGGGTTTTAAATAGATGACTCACCTATCTCGTAGAAATCGCTCAAAATGTTGGTTTTTATTTGTGAATATTTAATACAATTGTTTTTAAATATATATTTACCTTAGTATAAAAACAACACAACCACTATAACGGCAAACCATTTCCTTTAAATCATAACACACCTCAACGAATGCTGTAACGAGCTTTCTTGTTAAAGATAGCATTTCAGTATTATTTTAAATGTTAAAAACAAGTATTTTTATGCATGTCTGACAAATGTATATATACACATATATGTATATTTTTCATAGAAATGCAAATATTTCGACTAAATATTTTTAAAAATACATTCATTTTTTCATAAAAATATATTACTCCAAATCAAAATATAATTTTATTTAAACTTAAACTACTTTTACTGTACATCTAGAAGTATTATTTTTGAAATTTTTCATATTATTCTTGATAAATATTATCATATTTAAAAAGTTGCAACTATAAACGTATTAAAATCTGTCGCATATTAAAAGCAAATGTTGTTTATATAAATATATGTACTTATATAATTTTATCAATTTGACTGGGTGTAAAAGTTGTCTGGTATTTTTAGCTTTATGTATTTAATAACGATTTATTTAATATATGTATTACAATATATTTCAGAGTACAATTCACTGATTTTTACTTTGACCTTAGCATTTTGTTTACATGGAACAGTCTGCACATCAGCAAGCATTCATTTGCAAGTAAAACTGATTCTTCTGAAAGTTTAAAATATTAAAAAAAAATCTGACTAACTTTTGTGCAGCATATTCAGAAGATTCATCGCTTCCATCTAGACTCTTGCTCGCCAGCATAGTGTTCAACATTTTATGCACTTTGCTGACCACATATTCATTTTGCATGGCTGATGTGTTGGTGAGGAGATTATTTACAACGCTGAGAACAACGGACATTTCATTCGGATTCATTGTGCCGACGTTTAAAATATAAGATATTTTATTTGTGGCGTTAACGACATCAGTTTCTGTGGAAAGGGAAGAAGACATTTAAAGGTGTCCTTATTTAAAATTATTAACATTTTACATGTTACATGTATCCCGTATACAATTGGGTTTAAACATTTTGAATACTTTGATTAAATAATATCTTATATCAACATTGGATAAACATGGCTGAGCAATTATAGGATATTGCAATAAGGATTATATAATTGTGTGTATTTTCAAAAATTGTAAGGTTATATTTATAAATTAAATGAAGTAAATGTCGAAACTGCATTATTTTTAAAGTCAGAAACAAGAAAACAAATAATACAGAAAGTATATATTTTTATACTTACCAGAATTAAAGTTTTTAGATAATTGTAACAACCTTTTTTCTTTTTCATTCAATTCTTTGCAACTCGAAACATTTGACTGTTCCCACTCACCATTGCTCGAGCTGTGATAATAATTACAGAAAGTATAATAATATGTATTATGCTAAATTTAATAGGTATTATATATAAAGACATGATATAATTATATATTTAATTATCTTGACGCATGTTTATTATTATATAATTATACTGGAACTATAGACGTTATCAATTTTTCAAACATTTGAGAAATGCCGATTTGGTATATTATAAAAGTAATTATAGCAAAGCATTTCATTTTAATTCCTGTCATGAAATCGTATCTATGTTTATACCTGTCAGTGCGCGTAATATGCCTTATAATTATATTCAGTTAAATATAATCTATAATGAATCGATACTATGATCGATCAATCCATTTTGAAACTCAGCGTATATAATATTGCATTGGTAATTAATTGTAAAATAGAATTCACTATACGGATCGCTGTCTCATTAAATAAACATATTTATATCAACATCTTATAATAAATTCATTAACTGAACCACTACGTATATATATGTCTCGATATAATAAAGTTATATATTTTCTTATCTTATCTGCAACTCTGGTTTAAATAAAAGCACATTAATATGATAATCAATAAAAAAAAACATAGAATTACATACAGTAGCTGTCTTTTAAAAAACTAAAAAATCATATTTGTTTGATTAATGTGTATTAACAGCAATAGCTGTACATATTACGTAAAACGTTACAATCAGTTTGCAACGTTAATTTAATTTTATAAACAATTTTTATACTTATTATGCTATATTTAATAGTTCACTTCACTAATCAATGGTTTTTTTACTGAATATTTTTTTGTTTCAATTGATGTTTCAATTGATATACAATTTTCAAAATATTGGTGGTAGTCTTGGTATAATTGTAATACATCCATAATTCTAAAATTATAAATAGATAAAATAATACGTAGGCTACTAATAAATAGTGATATCGATTTTTTTATCTTTAATAAAATAAAGGTTCATTGAAATATATTCAAATTGACATATTTTCTTCTAAATTTACATGTAGGCCTACAGTACATATCATAAAAAACCAAACCAGACTTAGACTTCTGGCTATAAAATAGTAAGCGAACAAATATTTTCTTTAATACATTTTTTAATACTATTGATAAGTATAATAATAAAAAAAATTGAGCTTATAAAAGGGCACTTGATGAAATATTATAAAATTGCATTTAAATTCATCTAATAAGTAAATCCAAATAAGAAGTCGGGACTATTTTAAGTCACAAGATATTATTACTTTCAGATCACCCTGACTCTAATACTATTTAGTTAAACATTTTAGTATAAATTTATTGCGGGTATGGTCTACATTATATGCACACTTTTGGAATATAAGTGTGTTCTCGCAAATAAAATGAATGTAATATAACCCTACCAGCGACGAGTTGCATAATCTCGGGACATTAGACATTTTGATTTGGCTGTCTCTCCGGCTTTGGTTTTTTTCCATTTGAGATCACCGATGAGATTATTAAATTCCAGTTGTTTTTCACACTTGTTGTTTCGCTTCCCTGGAAAATCGGTTTGTTAAGATATTTTTTGAATATACAGCATTTAAGAAACATGCTCTATAAATACTTGTGGTTTATATTAACATATTAGACGAAATGTTAGCTATTTAAAGAAATAATGAATAAACTGAATATCGATAAATTAAAAAGGTCTTTATGGGAAGTTCTCTGACTAACGATTGATAAAATGCTTGATAAATATATACTATAATATGTACTCTACTATGTACTATAATATATACAACTTTTCCTTTTTACTTAGTAACAGTTTGTTTAAAAAAAATAGTGGTAGCTAATAAAATTTATAAAATAATTCGAAAATACAATTTTTATAATAAATTCTTCATTCTTAATTCCTTATTAAAATACATTACAAAAACTGTTTTTTATTCAATATATTTTACTGATTTGTACTTACAATACCCAGCATAAACCTTTCTAAAACTATGGCCTATAGGCCCACTAACATTATCAATTATTTCCTGTCAATTTTCCCACACACGATTCTTATTATATGCTTATACTAATAGTTATACATTGCGTAGTAGGCTAGAGCTCATCTCATCTCATCTCAGCTCATCTCAAGTTTAAAGGCGTTGTTGATTCTACTCAAACATTCCAACATATAACGTCATACTATATCGTAATTAGATGATCTGAATTATTGACAGATGCTTGTAAATAAATGAGTAAGTGTGGTGTTGTTACTATGTAATAAAAGCGTGCAATCATTTACGTCAATTGAGCACTTACCAACCACGACGAATGTCTATTTTTATTTATTAAATATGTCACCTATTTTTAGAAGAAAAAAGGTTACAAACACCGTGTGTGGTGTAGATTGTAGAATTGTATATTCAGTATTAGTTTACCGCATGAAGGCCACAATTAAACATTGAAACAGCTTGAATTCTGGATGAAACAAGTGCTCTCAACGAATTCATAGTTTACATGAATTGATTAGGTTAACTTATTAAATTAAGTATTTTTCAGGTTAACTTATGAAGTCATGAATTGATTAGGTTAACTTATTAAATTAAGTATTTTTCAGGTTCTTGTCTCGAATTGATTAGGTTAACTTATTAAATTAAGTATTTTTCAGGTTCTCAACCTTCAAATCGGAATGTTCATTTTGCATTTTCAATTTTAAATTTCACTTTGTTAAATGTCTTCTTTCCTACACGCAATACATAATTCATTATGCATTTTTAAAATTTTTTATAGGTATTGTAACTTTTTATAAAATTCAACAACACGGGTCTAATTGTTGCAGAAATCTTGAAAGTAGCTTTTTGTAGCTTCTTATTAAATTGTTTCCTTAGTTATACATAGTTAATATTAAATGTAGGTAGCATCATAATTTAAAGAATAATGTGGAAGTGAAATGTCCACCTTTTCACACTGGGGAGAGGAAGTGTATAAGGGAACAATTATATTCATATATAAACAATCAGTTAAAAAGATATTCCATTTACGGCAGTTAATTAAATAATTTCTTATATAGTCAACATTAAAAAAATCCGAATAAGAAAAGTTAAAAAAATATGTAAAAGTAACTCTGAGATAACAGCCTTAGGACGATTAAAACCTCTTATCTATGGGTTAAATAGGCTCTACGACAAATTTTGAAGAAAAAACGTAGGAAATTCTCTCCCAATACTGTGCAAGGCAACTGTTTTTTGCCTTTTTCTAACATTCCTTATACATGATTATCTTTGAAGTAAATTTTTTTCTGTGCATCTCGTGTTTTGTCTTCACTGTTATCCTTGTACCAAGGTGCACATTAAAGATATTATTATTATTATAGCACGGAAGGAATATTTCCACACTAATTATATCATTGTTATACTTCACAAGAGTAGTATATACAATGTTACACAGAATCTATGTATTTCGGTAAACGGTATTGTTTATTTGTAAACAACAAACCTGTCCTGTACTCCACACTCACCTATCGTATCCTCTTGCTTTGATGTCGTTGTCAATGGCATTTCTGACATGAAACTGGAACTTCCTTGTTCAAGGTCTTCTAAAATTTAACAAGTGATAAAATAGTATAAATTAATGGGTAGCCAACGAATGCAAAATATAATATTATGTAAACTATTATGAACAAACTAAAAAGGTTTTATTGTAAAATATAATTATTTATTAGTTTTACAACTTATTACCTCCATGTTTTACTCCTTTTTTATGACATTTTGTTTATTTCATATTTAATAAAATTAAAATGCCTTAAATAATTCGATTAGATTGACGGGTAGTTTATTTATTACCTATGATCATATTTTTAGTTCAACTCAAATAGTATACTGCGTAACTTTGCGATAAAAATAATATTTTATAATTTAAAGGGCGTCTATCTTTTTAGAAAAGAAAGTAATAATAGTTATTCTTCATAAGCAGTTGCCAGATTTGTGGTCCCCAACGCCCTTGAAAGCAGTTGAAGTCACTCCTTCTTTACCATCGGTGTTTGTGCAATGAGGCAGCTATAAGGTGTGGGGTTTCATCTCGGTACACCTCCCACCCTCGCTAGGCCGAACTACTCCACAGCGTTGTAAGCATACGTTATGTGGTATAATTATGTTATGTAATATTGTTAAACAAGCTATTTACCACTTTGAATTGAAGTTGAATCAACCGCTGTGGTTGTTGGCATGATATTGGTTGTGGTAGTGATAGTGGCTGTGGTAGGGATCGTACAACCATCCTTGCAGATGTCCACATCGACGTTTGTGTACCCGGATGAAAAGAATCTATCCATAAATTCACAGGAACAAATAATTCCGGTGCCTTGAAGCGATCTGTAAAAGTAATGTTAAACATAAATATTATTTGTTGTTGTTGCAAAAGCATCATCTGCATTCAAATAATTATGCGTTTTAGTTATGCAATTGTAATTAAATACTTTAGTTATAAAAATTTAAGGCGAAATAATAATTATTTAATAATGCGAATTGGGAGAAACATCTTAAACATCATAAACATCATAAACATCATAAACTTCATAAACATCATAAACATCATAAACATCATAAACATCATAAACATCATAAACATCACAAACATCATAAACTTTGGATAGAGTCTTCATCGATATTTAAAAAAAGAGAAATTTCTACACATTATACAAAATGTAAACCTTATTTTCGGAAATGGAAAAGTTTGACATACTTTATCATTAGCGTAGTTTTCTAGGAAAGTCAAAACTATATCTTTAATATCTTTAACTTCTGATAACATACGTTCGTCTTTAATTTAAACCTAATTAAACCTTTTTTAAACCTTTTTTTAAACGTAATTTAAACCTCGTATGTGCACATTTGTAATATTCAATTCAATTTTCTCTAAGTTGACAAAGTATAGTATTACCAATTAGAAATGACTGTTCCGTGTGACAAATTTACAGAATTGTTTCATTTTCTAAATGTTTGCTATGTTTATATTATAATCGATAGGTAATAATATATTTTCATATAATATTAAATATCGCATACTATTTTTAGTAGTTTTAGAGCTTTCAAGTTACCCATAAATTACTCACTTATCCCGCCCATTATACTGCAAATTTCCGGAAAATGTAGCTATATGTCATTTTGGGAATTTTGCTAAAAGTTTTCATATCTGATAGCTAGTTTGTGGTCAGTTAATGAATATATATTTAACTCAAAATTCGAATAGTGATTATTATTTTGCTACTATTAACGTCTTTAGTAGTAACAAATTAAAACCTAATTCACTTAAAATATTAATTATTTATCTATGTATTCGATAAGTAAAATAACTGGATAAACTAATCTTATTTAAATGATTCATGTGACTTTTAGTATCTGATTTATATATTTAATTTTGTTAAATAATTCATGAGCGATGCAAGTGTCATCTTTTACTATATTGTTTATTATATGAAGATATATAGTAACATGAATTTATTTCACTGTGCGGAAACAGAAATTTAACCTAATTTAATTAAAAATCCATATTCTAGAGTGGCGAAATAATTATTCTCGCGATGTAATGTTTACTTTCAATATAGTGTATTTTACAATTTAGCATGACGCTAAAAATTTATCGTCAAAATATTTAGGGTTGTCTGTGGAGATGCGATCACTACTTGAAAGCATATCTGCATTAACAGTTAAATCAAATATCTTGCTTTTGTGATTAAATTAATTAAAATTTTAATTTATGTTAGCGACATTTTGATTTGCCCAAATATAACTTATAAGTTTAAATGATAATTCAGGTAAAATATTTAATTTAAAATCAAAAGTCATACAACAAATTTGAATTGTTCAAATTAAACGTTTCTTAATGTTATAGCGATTAATGTATATTAATAAAATAAATCAACTTATAATTTTAAATGTCAAGTATGAATCAAACGTATAAATACTAGTATAATAATCATTACATTGTGTGAACTGCCATTTTACAATAATATATTTCAAGATTTAAAAAGTGAATATATATTATATTTTATCGTATAAAGTGGAATATTTTTCATGTAATAACTTGGATAATAGCAAAGATAAAGGCATTTTGTTTTATTAAATTTCCAGACCAGCTGCCTCGATGAATATTTAAAATGATACTTACACCTTATACAAAATATCTATGGCATTGAATATTCTGTCAGGCAAATTCTTTAACCCAGGATTGTACGAAAAATTTCTGGAAACATGAAAACAGTGATGTAATAAAATACTTTTTCAAGTAATCAAATATATAGTAAATAAATATATTTTCTAGTTAGGTTATAATATAATACAATGAGTAATATCATATCCTAGTTGATAGCTTACCACGGCTCTAACCCCGTACATAAATAACAACGGTTATAATCTACTCTATAACTAAACTCGTTTATAAATGCACAAAAAACCTTATTAAATTATATTTTAGACATGACATTTTCCTAATGACTACTCAATGAAAAACTGACTGAATCGACGTAGAAAAATAGAAAACATAAATTTATTTTCAATTCAATTTTGTTGTGTTAAAAAAAGTGGCTTTGTTATATTTTCAATATCATACAATCGTTAAAGCATTTTTTTATTAGAATAATTTTTATTAAATATCTTAATTTTCTTTTCAATAATAAATAAGAGCTTCTTTTGATTTTGTGGCGTCAGAAGTATTGCATTCTTAAAATATTTAAGAACGACTTTTTATTGCGTTCAATATTTTAAAGTTTTTACAAATAAAGACAAAAAATGGTTACTTGTGAGAAAGGAAAAGAAAAACCACAATAAAAGTTTATGAAGTTTTATTTAAATGAACAAATATCCGAGCTTACACCTTTCAACAAGAAGGCATATTCATGGTTTAAAGTTTTGCAAAAGTTATTAAACTAATATATATACATATTAAATCGTCAGCCAATCATAGGCTAACATACACAAAAACACATCTCGACAATCTAACGACCTGTAATATGTACAACAAACATGTAACCAACCAAACACTAAACACCAAACACCAAACTATATGTTGCACACCAAATAACTAATAAACACCAAACAGATAAGTGAATTAAATTTTTTTTTAAATGATACAGTCTAGACATAGTCAAATAGGGTTAACAAAGTAACCGACGTGTAAACTATGATACAATGTATATTAACAATAGATAACAGATTGAAAAACTAATAGTTTTTTTTATTGCAGAAGGCGGAAATAATTAAATAATTTTCTTTGCATAATTACGAAGGAGTATATTTCAATTACCCATTAAGAGGATAGAATGCATTATTAAAGTTGTCAACATTGGGTTTGTTTGCGCAGATAAAGGCAGATTCAAGTATTTTTTTGAATTTTGTAGAGTTAGATTACAAAATGAAGGAAGTGTTTTTGAACTGTTTTTAAAACCAGGAGAATACCCAGTATTGCGAGAATGTTTTATGTTATATTGAGATTATTTTTTATCGTAAAATCAAATCAAACGTAATAAATAGTATAAAAACATGTTTTTATTTATGTAAAAAGTTCTGTTTAATATCTGCATACCTATATTTTAAATAATATTAAAATTTCATACTGTACTAGTTAGTTTAACACAATATAAGTTAAAAAGCTTCAATTTAGTTAAAAGTGATGAAACATTAAAAATAATTATAATAAGCAAATATAAATATATTTAAAATAGATATGAATAAACTCACATATATTTTAATTTTTTGTTCTGGGTGAATAGATGGAATTCCAAATACTTCAGGGAATTGTAGGATAGATCTCTGGAGAATAACAGTAAGATGAATTTGCGTCAGAATTTGTATTTGAAAGTTCATGTATAATTCTTTTGTGTAAACGATTGACAATTATTTAATTAAGTTCTCCTATTTATGTCTGCATTTTTCAAGTTTGTATTTCTGGGTATCTGAGAGTTGTGGTTTAAATTTGTTAACAAGCTTTGTTTTATTACTTTTCAAAAGATTTTTCTCAGATATTTCTACTTTATACATGGCTCATTCTTTGTGGTGCATCTTTCTAGAATATGAAATAATTTTTTAAGTCATATTGGCGTTAAAATGTCTATTTAAGTCTTATTCACAACACCCCCCTCCTTGAGACATGACAATACCTCCAGAAAGTGGAAAGGGTTAAAGTTTGGCACAACTGGTGACGATTTAAAATATTTAAAATATTTCCTTTGCTCTGTCAGCAGTTGCTGAGTAGCGGATCACAAGCGGAAAATTGGGGGTTTTTTATATGTAATAATTTCGTATTTGAACCATTTTAATCCACATTTAAAAGTTATATTTTTAATTTGTAGTGCATTATGATAGAGTTCTTCACATCAATTTGTTCTCTAGGACGCTTGGTTAGATATCTATAATTTAGTGACAAAAATATGCAAATTATTATAATGTATTAGAAAGGGGGAATTTTCTGTGTACAAATCTGGTTTTTAACTTATTTTGGTCATAAATAGCGTCTTATTAATGAGGTCTTTAAATTCAGGAAGTGTTAGCGTCTTTTTCAAGTACTTCGTAGATTGAGCGCATTTGACCTGACGGAATTATGTGATTTTTAATCATTTCAATCATGAATTTAATAATGTTAATGATTTTAATGATTTTTGTTATATTCATTGAATTTTATGATTTTTATTAAATGTTTTCAAAACATCTTTGTCTGATACTCACATTTGATGAAAAATAATTTGTTTTAGAATTTTTATCATAAATAATAATATTAAAATTAAAAGGTTAAAAGGTTAAAAGGTTAAAATTATAACTAATCTTGAAGCGAACAAATCCCCACGTCAATGTTTAGTTTAATTATTGATAAAAACATAGATAATATATATCAAAATAAGTAATTGGCAAAATTTAAATATATTTGTTATAAATTAAAACATTTTATAAAATGTATTAAATATTACATCATTTATTTTATTGAATTAAATACAAAATTATAAATAAATATATAAATTTATTTTTATTTATTCCAAGTTGATTTCACAACATGTGGTAAATATTCCAGAATTAGCTTTATTAATTAGCTTTGATAAATTTTTATTTTAAAATGTCTAACGTGACGTCTAAAATTATAAGGCAGCAGTATTAAAAGTTGTAAATATATATATGCGCAGTACGGAAGACTGAACTTATTGATTCGGCTATACATATTATTGATTAATATATTAAATTGATTTAGCAATATAATTACTCACAGTTTTTCCAATTGGACATTATGGGAAAATGTTCCAGACACCACACTGGAAAGTCTGTTGTGGGATAAATTTCTGAAAAAAATGCAAACCTATATTTAATAAAATATTTAGCCGTCAACTAACCAGAAATATAGGTTGGTGTTTTTTTATGTAAATTAAATAATTCGAGTAAGAAAGTTCCTATTTATATTCAGTCGTAACCCACCCCATTATTTGCTGAAAGATAATGATAACAATATTGTATCTCGAGATTGTCATATTTCTAATTAAATAAAATTTATTAGAGTTGTGACTTAAATTCGGAGGAAAAGCCCGAGGGGTGGAGAAATCTAGAGGAAATTTAAACTATTTTTAAGGTCATCAATGCAAAAGTATAGCTAAGATAAACAAACACGATATATTTCAAGAAATTATAATATTATCACCAAAAGAAATTATTCTTGTTGTAGAAAATCTTTGAATTATTTGTTAATAAGATAAGTACTCACAGTTTTTTTAGTTTTACGTTTTAGATAGATGTTTTAACATTCTGTTGAGAAAATTTATCGTGAAAATAATAAGTATATATTTTATATGGTATTATTATGTAAAATATGTTACGACCAATACAGATGACTGTACGTGCAAAGTATTAGGTCACCAACATTGAAAAAAACGATGCCTGTTTTTATGGGTTTTTTGTAAAATATTATATGTTATTATAGAATGTAGATTTATAGTCAACTAAAAATGGTGACTAAATTTCTAATGAAGTATTTACAATAGTACAGAAGAGTTTAGTTTTCTATTTAAAGAGAAAATGGAATTCAAAACATAACACATTTTGATCATATAAATGATGAAAAGTCAATTTTCGAAGATTATTAAATAATTTAGTCATATTTATAATTATATTATTTGTTAATTTTTTTAACAATTTAAGAAGCAGTTTATATCAGCATTCCGAGCAATATAACCTATATATATATTACCCAAAATATATTTTGTTCCAATTTCTAAAAAATTTCGAAATTGTAGAGAATGTTATAAATAATATATGATTCATTATTACTATATTTTGACAAACTTACAAATATTTTAAATATACAAGCCAAGTAAAAGCATCCTTGTCAATTGAACTATAGTTTCTATTACTTAAATTTCTGAAACAGAAAAACAAGAAGAAAATTAATAAGAAATATGATACGTTTATGTTAAAAACAATATAATTTTAATACGTTGAGCAAAACAATGATGCAAAAAACAGTAATTCCATTTCTATATGATCAAACACTTACTTAACTTTTTAAGTAGTCGGCAAAAATGAGTAGTAGCTTTAAATGTTTAAACTATATATATTTCTTTGTTTTAAACATTACTATTATAATATGTATAGATTAATAATAAACATATTTAATAATGAATACCCACTACCTTGACTTCTGAGTGTTTTGGTCAGCTACTAATTTTAATTAAGACTTTTGCACCTTTTTCAGAAGGTGCAGACAAATAAAATTCTATGATTTTAAATGAAGTTTTTTTTTTTTTTTGTAAACAATTTTTAATAATATTTATGTTATAATAGTTACAGCTATTTAAACACAATTTTTGAAATTTAAAACGGTCTAGTATTAAAGTATAACGCAATTTCCCATGAAAATAAACCAAATTACAATACATAACATTTAAATGTTCTGTGAACAAACAGTCATTTTCGATAAATTGCCAAGTAAAAAAGTAAAAAGTATTTTTTGCTTATTTGACAAAAAATAACAATATTTTTTCCTTGTAACGTGTTTGTGAATGCAATTGACGTAAGTGACCCTGATTTGACGTTTGCTCATTTTCTATTAATGAATTGTAAATGATTGAGTTTATAGATCTTTATTGATCTGTATTGATCTTTATTGATCTGCATTACGCGCATTGAACTCACAGACTTGTCGAGTTGCTGTACGACTCATTGTCGAAGAGGTTCTGTTTAAGGATTTCACTGAAAAGTAAAGATTTTCGACCGTTTACTGAAATGTTTTAATCATTTTTAAAGGTCTATAATAATCCTACGAGTATATAATTATACTGGTTGGCGCAAATGTATAGACTCAGCGATTAAATCTATATATATATATATCAGTAAATAAAACATTGTCTGCAACAGATTACATTGCATTGTACCAAATACGTATAAACATTTCCATTTGAAGGACAGGTTTAAAAGAAGTATTAAAACTTTCTGATGTCTAAGACCGCCATAAAACTTTCAAAAATTTTATCAATTAATTTTTTAAATTATTTTATACAGCAGCTAAGACGAAGCACTAAGGATTGAAAAAATTAAGTTGAAGTTTGGTTTTGGAATTAATTGATTGTTATTATATTATAATATTATTGAATAAATATCATTGAATCTACAATACAGCATCCGTAACAACTTGTTTAAATTTCTGGTATATAATAATAATATATTAATATACATTTGCATTATTTTACATTTCTTAGGGATTTTTTGCGAATAATAGTTAACTCGTCTTTTTGAACCTAATTTACTCAAGCTTAGTCGCAGCTTTATCTTAGTTTGCGTCATTAGTCTTTAAAATGTTGTACGTTGCCAACATATTATATATTAAAATCTGACACACACATCTAATTAACTTTATGTTTTTATATGTACTGCACAATATTCATATCTTACTGAACATATAATGAAACATAAAAATGAGGTTTTCCTAGCATGATAATGTTGTGGGTTACGTGAAAAGGGAGCAGGCTAGATGCAACTGAATATATATAGTAAGAACGTAAATATAATCTACAATGGAGCCTTACATTTCATAAGTTAGAAGCCAGCTTAACAAAATCTTCACCTATACGACTACTAAATATATTAGTTTGGAAGAATATTGATTTAATGTCTCTGTAATTTTATACTTTAAATATGTGAGGTGTAATTGTGCTGAAAACGTATACAATTAATCATAGTTATTAAGTAATAAAATATTCAACATAACTTGTTTCAAGTGAGTGTCGTCCATCAATCACTAAATTGGTGATATTTCAATGAATAAAAGATTACTTGATATGTATTTTTTACAATTAAATATTTGTTAATATACTTTCACTATAAGTAATACTTTTTTAAGGGCTAATATATTGTATATATTTACAGATAGTTCCTAGTTAAAACTAAAGAAATGTATTGCTTTAAGAAACAAATGGTTTTCAGATTATTCAGGAATTAGCTACACACGATTTATCAAAAACAGTTTTTCATGTTTTATCATGTTTTTTATGATAAGCCCCATTTCGAAGTAGATAACATTTGCAGGTCAATACATTTAATTCTATATTTGGCTTAAATTCAGATTCCAGAAATTAAGAATAGATTACAATCAAATAGATCTAGATTTTGAAATTTTAAGTTTTTTAAAAGTTTATACTTTCATAAAAATAATATATAATTTTATACGGTTTCTGATTATTCAATTTGAGGGATTGTTGAGGATATAATTGAATCCTGTTTACTAATAGTTGTCAAAACATTCACATTATGTTTTACGTACGTGCTACATTGGAATTTCTTAAGTACAGGTATAGACTATTCTTCTCTTCTCAGTTTTCTTATTGCCTAAAGGCCTATCTGTGCTCAACAGGCGCAACGCGACACAAATTAATTTCAGTTTTCACTAAGCGCGACTTTAACAAGTAATATTTTGATGTTTCTAATCCATAATTTAAAGTATATTTGCATTGAAATATGTATTTTGTTGCGCAGCGTCACAGAAAACGTTAAATAATTTCAGTTTCCTCACGTCGCGTCGCGTCGCGCTCAGTGTAAATAGGCTAATTGAAATGTATGTATTTAACTTTTACGTAACATTGCGTTGTGCATGGTAGGCATAAGGCGTCTATCACAGCATAACCCAATAGAAAAACCAGTAATTTGTTAGATATCTTTCATAAAAAGTGGTTTATATGTGACTGATTTGGATTTGACAAAAATTTAAGTATTAAACATTAGTTAACAATTATACGAATGTATAAACTATAAAAAATATTTTGATGAATAATATGAATTTTATATAATAAATGCTCTACTTACTTGGACAGGGCAGCAGAGGGGTAAACCTCATTTAACCACAGTACATATACACAGATGACATATACAAAACAGTAATGTTTCATATTCCGCCTGACCACAACAATATGATCTTCAAACCGACAAAAGTATAATATCTCTCTAGAATTTGTCAAATTGATATACTCAAAAAACCAAAAAGTAAGTATATATTATGCAGTGCAACAACAAGGTAACTCTGGTTTATTGACTCATATACAAGTTTGCAGTTGGTGTCCGTGTTTAATGAAGAAGACACCGTTACGTTGGTACACGCACTTATATGATCTTCTATGAATCTGTACAGCATCAGAGAAGTGAATATCGTTAACCAGCATAATATCGTATGACAGTGGGAAAATGGTGACGCCTGACTAAGATCGGCTTGTATTAACAACAATCTATGCTAATCTAAATACGCGTACGCAGAGGTCAGAAAGTATAACCGCCATTAGTATCTGTATTTGAAAAATGTTTGCTTTCACAATATAAATTAATACAATAAATCTATTGTATGTTATTTATTTGAGTCTATATATAGGATAGTGAAAGTATGATTTGTGGTATTTGTATGCTAGTCATACGAAGTTATATATCAGAACATTCAGAGATGGTTAAAATAACATTCTTGTGCCAATTAATTCAAACGGTTTTGTTGTTATCTCTTAGTTTATAAATTGGGATAAAAGAGTGAGAATATGTTTTTATAGTGATCTCTAAAAAACAAGTCTACTTTCTCAACCTTGTGTAGATTTTATTCTTAATAAACAACTTATGTGGATATAAGCTTATATGGGGAATAACACGGTTTACAAAAAAAATTATCTCGTTGTCATTCATAGTATAGTATATCATATATATAATGACGAGAAGCTGCGAATAATATTTTTGTTTCATCGAGTCGCGTCGTACTCAGTGTAATAGGCACCGTATGTATTTCAAATTTTACGAAACATCGCTTCGCGCTAGGTGGGCATAGGCCTTCAGTGTCTAAATTGTAGGCAAGATCCTAACTATATCATGAATATAAAAGCATTTTCATGCTGAGCTTTTATTTTATAAATTGAAATGCAATCGTTGATCAAAAAAGTAACTTTTCTATAAGTAGAAGAATTTAATTATTTAAACAAATTCAAAAAATAATTTCTATTAGGATTGTAAAGTTAAAAATAGTATATAATATGAATGCTTAAATGAAAAGGTAAATAATTATTCGTCTTTAAATTAACATTTCTTTTTTAAACTAACCATAATACTCATTCTACAACAAAGTAATAAACATTGCATGTCATTTAAATATATTAATCAAATAGTGCGATATCATTAGGCGTGTATACTTCCAGCCCTTTACTCCACAATCGTATAGAATTATTGTTAATTCAAAAATTTTATTTAAAAAAAAACTTTTCTAAAATAAATAATCTCAAACGTGACGTAATCGAAATGACGTATGTATAATGTATTATATGGATGGCCTTTTATTAATATGCCTAATCACTTTAAAAACATCAATAATTTTTTTCTTAAAAAAAGACAACATTTAATGTTGACTACTGATTTCGAAGAACAAGTAATTATGTTTTTTTTCTTTTTTTCTAGTAATCATAGTAATCAGATTTCTAGTAATAGTCTAAGTTATGTTTATAGAATTAGTTTCCGCTCCCCCTTCTTTGACTAAGAATGACTGTTAGATTGATATCCTGTTAAATGGACTAAGAATAACTAAGTTCTTATTTCATTATTCTCGCGCTGTTTTCCTAAATAGGTCTACTGTTAATGATATTGTTACCAATATATATTTCTTGCACTTTTACGACTTCATTAGTTTCTTCATTATTGAATCTACTTATTTGTGATAATTATATTTAATGGATATATAGCAAGAAAGCCTTTGTAATTCGTTCAGAACACTAAGTCTGTAAGTAGAAGAATCTTTAAATATTTAAAGGTCGTATAATATTATAGGCCTACAATATATAGAAATATGTTCTATTTTCAATTATTGCCGCTCTTTTTATACATTATCAGCTTCTCGATCACACGATCCAACGAGTGTAAAAGATTGAACATATATATATTACGTATCAAATGGTGTTATTCAATTATCTTTGTTAGGTTTCACATTGAGAGACATAACATAAATTAATTAGCAAGCCTTTTCTAATCACAATACTTTTAAATAAAATTCAAATAATTTCAAAGTGTAATCAATTATTTCATATTATTGACACTCTTACAATATCTTAGGCTTCAACAGGCTGTAACACATATATTATTATTTTTATTTGAACTTCGATTGGACAGCTTTATCAAGCTCATTAACTAAATATACAATGTTACCTAAAGAGACTGACAGATATAAGTTCAGCAGTAGACCTTATTTAGAAGTAAATAAAAACGAGGATCCAGCTTTTATTGATAGAATCTACTTCAACGTCTTGACTGAAATTGATTCCTTTGGATGGAGACTATCTATTTTGCAAGAAAACATGTTCAGTGGGTTATTCAAAAAGGTGGAAAACTTTCATTACAAACAACACGTGCTTTTTATCATTGATATTTTAATTTGTGCGCTATGGCTTGATTTTATCAAAAATATATTTTTAATGCAGCCCGAGATTAGTTCACCTGGATTAATTGTGATTATATCCGGTCTTATCATTTACAGAATTGCTCACTATTGCAACATATTCATTTACCGAAGATACATTAAACCTAGACTCAAGAAAAAAAAGGAAGAAGAAACGATATTGCAACAGTACGCATTGGTTTTAGAAATGATGAAACAAATTGTGTTTAAAGTCTATTTCATCACAGAGATTACTGTCATGTTTTTGAATGTCGAAGGCACATTTAGCAACCACTGCCAATTTCTTTTTTGGAGTCTATTTTTTACAATGATTTGTTTTCTTCTATCGCGGACACCACAGCTAGTTGAGTGGCACGAATTCCTATTCCGGTTTATAACAGCATACACAATTGTCTGTAAATTATTCAACAACGATCTGCTCTTTTTATTACTAAGTAGGATCATGCTCACTGTTTACGAACTTACAGTTGAAACGCAACAGGCAGGCCTATTCCTTTTCGATGAAATATACGCAAACAATATATTTGTTCGAGTATTCTGCACCTTCTGTTTGGGTTCGTGTCTATCGGTTGTATTTTATGCTTCTGGGGCGTACAAATATTTCCAGAATAAAAGTTCGGTAGATCAACATCAAAGAATTTCTGTTATAGAAAAAATATCCATCTTTCTCAACTCCTTTGTGTCACCATATCAAGCAGTGTTTGTTACCACAACACTTTTCGACAATCTCCAACGGTCTGAAGGTCACACAATCCTCGTAGCGAGTCTGACGGCTTCAGTGTTCTTGACAGACCTCACTCTTATGGAGAAACTGCCCTTCCGACATGTCATGTGCTCCCACCTGGTGAGTGTACCCATACTCTTGTTCACAACAAAGATAATTGTACCCCTTACCTATCGTCGGGAGTTCACTAACCTGAGCAATAAAATCACAAATCTTTCCAATACGCCAATATCAGTGCATGTGGCTAGAAGCCTATTCAATCTCGGTCGATTCATTGCCTGCGCTTGCGCTGGCGCCATGGTTTCAGACACCCTGATTAAGACTGTGGAGTTTATTATAAAAATTGCCGCTAACATAATTGATGTACACTATGTAGATCTCTTTCCGGAAACTGTTCTCTCTGTCATGTTCTTACCGATTGCCTGGTTACTTGACATTGGGTTAACCGATATAGAAACAGTGTCACGCATCTTCGCGAGGAAACACATTGACTCAACCTGGGCTGCCCTGGATAACCTGGACGATCGTTTCAATCACAGGTGGCTGACGGAATGCTGGAGTGACAACAACAATTTGTTGGGCGGTTCGATGGTCACCAATAATTTTCACGAATCAACGGTAGTGTATTTCAATGGTCCATGGTTAGCCTTCATGAAGGAGAATGCGACGTACACAATGCGTAAACCACTAACGGCCAAATCGGAGACTATACTGATTTACCTGCTGGGGAATATTGGATCCTTTCGCATAGCTGGAGTTACTCTCATGCTCTACTCGGTCCTAGGCATGCACCGGCGCATGACGCTGACTAAGATGATTGGTCGGGCTTACTTCACTATGGTAATCGGGTCGATATTTACGGCGCTTATTGTGAGCCACCACTACACCCATAAACTGGCGCCCAGGTGCACCATTGAGGGGATTGATCCCAGTACAGCGTGTGAGATCTTGACACGCGCTTACCTACGAAATTCGGTGCTTAATGAGAGCCTCTGTGTTCGATTCGGTGGGGTCATGACGGTATAAATGTTCTCTGTGGAATTCACTTAATATGTGCGTATGTATATAATTGAAGATGATGAGTCTCTTAATATGAGTTTTACAATTTCCCTTTATTAATGTAAAAAAATATTAAAAATTATCTGAAATAGGGCATCTTTTATATAGGCACTTCATAACAAACTTGTTATACATACGGGTAATTTAGTTCTAACATATCAATTAAATACAATGCAAAAGTGAAAGTTTTTTTACAGAAAAATAAAATAATAAAATTATGAAAAATACTGTTACATAGTATGCAGATTGTTAATGAGTTTTACTAATATATGCTTTTATTTACAGGTTTATTATAAAGTTGGCTGTTGATTTGTATTACTAATTACTTTTATTCTCATTGAACGTTGGATAATATTGTATTTTTATCACTAAAAACTTTGATTACAATTAAATAACACTGCATATTTTTAAACAGTTGCTTCCGAATATTTTTTATATATATTTCTATATTTTTATTATTAATGACACTATTCAGAGTATTAGACTTGGTCAAGAAGCTGAACTGAATTTATTCGTGTCAAACTGTACTTTCTTGGTTTCAAACCAGTCAAAGTTACACCATAATATGCATCCACACACTCTTACAAAATTTCATTCTATCACCAAATCAATTTGGACCTAACAGTACCGGATATGTCTGTGGTAGGTAACCTTTTTAAAATATTTAAATAAAATTATTGCCTAGATTACGATGCCATGGGTATATTAAGATTCCTTTTGATAACTTTTCTGCTTAGATCGTATGCAATAAATTATATGCAATTTTGTTGACGTTAGTTTGCCCGTGCATATTATGGTGGGTTCTCTGATATTCACAGTTATAGATCGAGCGGATGAGACCACACACGTTTAGCACTCCCACCCACATTCGTCACGTCACTTCATCTTTCCGAGAGGCGCACAACGCGACTGACGATACATTAGATAAGACGGTACCTACTAAACAGCCAATTAGTTCTCCAAGCGACTCAAACAAAGGCCAACAAAGTTGAACGACTATCAATCCTGACGGAGAGCAGTTGTAACAGTTAAGATGATACTTTTGCTACGCGCGCCCTCGACGTATAGTGCTATTTATAAGAATATAATCTGTCTAACTGACTAGCCAATCAGGTATGAATAAACGTTTGGACAGTATTTATTCTCGTGCATAAACTACTTCATTGATACGTTAGGTAACGTTTTTTAGTCAAACTCTATATAAACTAATCTGGCGGACTAAATAAAAACATGACCATATTTTTTTACTGTAACAGCGTTGCGTACATTATGTCCAAATACCCCCACCCGCCATAACGCTTGATAAAACACCCTCCCACCCCTCCCAACGTTATGTAATACATAAATGACTGCGCAGTTATTTTTTATTCATCATAACATACACACCTTATAATTAATTTATTGTTATAACTGTTTCCAATGTGAAGAAAAAAGTACAATAACGTACTTAGGAATTAGAATTTTTACTTAGAATACTTAGGTATTATTTTCTAGTTTCCAATGTGAATATTATTTAATCGCGGTAAATTGAAATTTAGTATACCATATTTGCTGATGAAAAGGATAAAAATGCAAATATTAAATAAATATTTTCAACAATTATTTTTTTATTTTTTTATTAATAAATGCTTACATTATTGTAAATAAAAAATTATTTATATTTAGCATGAACTTCTATTATTATTTGATAAGTACAACTTATATGGATTTTGATTTTAGAACTCATAATTTTTAAATCCCTTATTATATATTTTTATATGTTATTAAATTGTTTCGATTTTCGTATGAAGGTTATGAAATACATCGCTAGTATAACGGAATCTTTGGTTATAAATAATGAATCACGATAATTATTAAGTTGTTTCTTGTGATAAACATTTTGCAATTTTTTTATCTTAACAAATTAGTTATAACATTTCACAGACATCACATTCACATATTATTGTATTCATATTGTTATATTGCAGTATTGCACCACAAGTGATAAGTACAGCTTATATGGGTTTTCATTTTAGAGCTCATAATTTTTAAATCCATTATTATATATTTCTATATGTTATTCAATTATTTCGATTTTCATATGAAGAATATAAAATACATTGCTAGTATAACAGAATCTTTGGTTATAAATAATGAATCACAATAATTATTAAGCTGTTTCTCATGATAAAATTTGACAATTTTTTATCTCAACAAATTAGTTATAATATTTCACAGACATCACATTCACATGTTAATGTATACATAGTCATATTGTTATATTGCACCAGGGGTGATGTCTATGTGTCAGGAGTGATGAAATTGCACCAATTGTATTGAATAGCTAATATAGCAGTATAAATTTATCACTCCTGGCTATAAAATTTAATTTACTTAATTTTCATTTTAGTATTATATTGTCATTGACATGTAAAATATAAGTATAACCATAAACATTAGTATAGGCATATATTATTTCAGTCTTAAACAATATATGTGTATTAATTGAAGTTTATTTAATTAATGATTATTTTGCAGAAATGTTTGACTTTAAGATAATGAATATAATGCAATAAAACTAAAATTAAAAATATACATGTTTTCTTCAAACTGGGAACATTATTATAGTATTATATACAGGGTAGCACATAAGTATATACTTAGTATTAGCCCCAATAAAAAATATTGAAACACCTTATTTAATTATATATGAAGTTCATAAATCTAACAAAAAATAAGTAATAGCAATAACATAGTACTAATCAAAGTGTATAAACTACTGACCATATAAGACAAAAGTTTAATCATGGTGTTCAAACTGGTGACCACCAGTCTGCATATAATCTTCATAACAATAGGTAACTGAATATGCAACTGCATGGCAAATTTATTGTGTAATTTTTTATCATTCATAATAATAATAAGCATGTGGTTTCCAACTAAAGACTTTGTCCTTTAAAACTCTCTATAAAAAGAAGTCATGTGGTGTAAAATCTGGTGACCTGGCTAACTACTCAATAGTGCCATGTTGACCAATCCAGGACTTTGGAAAATGGTCATCTAGCCATCATTGGGCTTTAAGGCTGTTATGGGCTTGTGCTCTGTCTTACTGAAATATCAGTTCATTGATGGCAGGTTGACAAGATTACATTGGTCAGATTTTAATCTCCAGCAGTGCTTCACAAGATATGACATTAACTATATCATCAGAAAAGTATGGTTCAATTAGTCCAAAGCTTAATAGTCCTCCCCAGACTGTGACGCCAGGCAAAATCATCTCATGTTCCAAAATCTTATGCAGATTAGTATTAGCCCAATACATGCAATTCTGATGATAGATATGCTCATTCAACTTAAATATGGCTTCATTCATCCAATTACCTTCTCAAGAATGCTCAAATTAATGTCATAAAAAGCCATACAATTTTTATAAAATTAAAACTGATGATCTGGGTCATCTTCATTTAGTGCTTGTAGCTGTCATGAATGATATGGTTTTAAACCAATTTCTGTCATGATGTGACAAAGTGAATGTCAAGATATACCTTATAGTTCAACAAAGGCATCACATTGCAATTTTTTAGGGCTGTTAATAAATGTGGCAGCAACTAATCAACAAAATCACTACTGCATACAACTTTAGGAGGAACAGATCTTGGGGCATCTGTAACACAGACTGTTTCTTAAAATTTATGGTTATCAATGTTTGGATATTTCTTTTAGCTTGTGTTTCTGTTACAAAATTATTTTCTCAATCAATATAAATAAGTTTGTAGCTATTTGTCCAAAATTATATTTTAATCATATATGTTCATTTATTCATTTTTAATCAATGTCCTGAATCCGTAATAAGTTTCCCTTCAATGTAAACTAACAAAATCAATCATTTAATTATCAAATTTTTATAACTATCAATACCTAACCTACAGGACTACATTCTTATAATGCATTTTTTTAAAATAATGTTTGATACCTTATAAGCTGTGGGGCTACCTACTTATGCACCACCCTGTATAATAATATAAATATTTTTTATTAATAAGCAAAATAATATAAATATTTATGTGTTTTAATACTTTAAAAAATGTTTATACATTAATATGATATATATAACTAATATATAACCTTTTAAATGGCAGAATATGTTATTTTTTAAAAATATATTTTTAATAGGACATTCTAAGAATGAATAACTTTTAAACCATTTAATTTTCAGCAATAATATTACCAATTTGATATTATTTGGTACTATATATTTTATGGTTTCAATTTACATATATTTAAACAAGGTGTAATACAGATAATTTCTCAATATGTTATTATAGTAAGAGAAGAATTATTTTATCATATATATATATTATAACTGAAGCTGATTCCACAATAAAGTAATATTGATACCAATTACCAAAATTTATTTATAATTTCAGTACTAAAAGTAAAGTACTGACTAGAAACTGATTATATATAGTATGAGGTTTTATTTTGGTTATTTGACATCAGTACCTATTGTATTCATAGATATAATCATATTTATGGTAATATTGCCTAACATATGATAAGCTCACTGAGTGTTTTATGAGTAACTTTCACTGAGGTCACTAACTATTTTTAAAACTAAGTATTGTTGATGATAAAACAAGTAATGGTCACTGTGAGGAATGTAAAAGAAAAACCACAATAAAATTTCAAGTTTATTACAATTAATACAAAATATCCAAGCTTTCACCTTTCATCAAGAAGGCATAATTAATTGTAATAAACTTAACATTTTATAGTGGTTTTTCTTTTGCATTCCTCGCAGTGACCATTACATATATACATACCATTATATAAAATAATACTGACTTCATGTTGTTAACTAATACATAATGTCGTTGAAAGCTACAAACACTGTCGCCAAAAATGGACAGTAAATAACATTAAATTATACATTTCCAACCATAAGACAATGTAACTACATTTAAATTAACTAAACATTTAAATGTTTACAATCAAATTAAAATGCTACAAACATTTGCATAAAAATATAAAATAAACAAGACCACTATGCTTAATATAATAAATAAACAAAAAGTGTGACTAGTTATTAATTAACATGAAGTAACATTTGTGGGCTATATATATATATATATTCATTAGCACAGGCTAACAGTGTTTAGCATTTGTACTTCGATAAGTTTAGCTTAAAATATAACAATTTAAATGAAACTGAAAGTTTTCTGATAAACTAAATTTTTGCGACAAATACAATTAGTCAAAATCTACGAAACGAACCTGAAGCGAATTAAATATGTTTTCCCGAAAGAAAGTTGTTTCATATATAAATATTTATCTAAGAATAATCAATTAGAAACGATCGCTCCCGCACAATATTCTCCGAAAAGATATTCTATTGCTAATAAGTCAAATCTTACGAAAAAGTTAACTCTGTAAACTACGAACAGTACATGCAAACCGTTCGGCTTATTCATGACGTAAGTATTAATTATTACATGACGTAGTGCACAGTATCGATTGGAGCATGCGCGCGCATGCGTCGCTCGTGCACTGCAAGCGATGAGATGAAAGCGAGAAGCAGCGGCTATTGGCCACAAAGCTTGAAACATCTCATTGATTAATCTGCAATAATTGTCTTTGTGACTCAGCTTAGGTGCAAATAGAGCTATTGAGCACGATAAGACCAGGCAATATAAAAAAAATGTATAAGTATAAGCACTATAAAATATTATGTTTTTTTGAATCCCTAAATAAAATCTAAATATTAAAATAAAAACAAAAATATAGGTAACTAGACATATTTCCAATTACAAGCTAAGCGTACGATAACTGATACCTAATACTAAACTGCAATAATTGTTATCGATTAGTTTCCTTCATTTCTTTGCAGACATTAATTTAATTGGCCACATTCAAAAAGACATTATTATTATTGATCAAAAATAATTGCATTTAATGTACATGCTAGAAGTCATTCAGCTAGACACAGTTTCAATAGTAAAGATATAATATTTAACAGAAATTGCGAAACATCACCAACCCAACTGAATGACTCCTGAACAACAGGGACGGGGGCTACACATGTAGGAGAACACTCACCCGAATCACTCAATATCGAGACAGTTGACCTAAAGATAACACACGCACACACACATGGTGATAAAAATACAAACAATAAGTTGTGATATAGGTAGATAGAAGTTCAGCAATGGCAACATGAATATAGGACAGGTTGTATTTAACTGAACGAAGTTAATGAGGGAGTGAAATAATCTCAGCAGGCGATCAGAATGAACAGCATTGGCCTACCTTAACTTCCTCCTTAAACCGATTTTCCAGTGTGTCCAATATTCCACGTGTACTCCGCTTCCTGGATGTATCAACTTCGTCGGGAATATCATAGGTTCCTGGGCCCAATTTCCTTTTCTGCAATACATAAAGGGGAACAGTAAAAAATAGGACAGTCATTTTGATAATTGAAATAATCAAATGTGTTTACATGTTTTAAAAAGTACCTTTATCTTTAGTGAATTTGTTGTAATGTTTTTATGAGACAAACTTTGATATTATGAAATAATGGAATTAATAATAATAATCCAATGTTATATTTTGACGGATAAAATAATTGTGAAACAATACATATGGTGCATAGGCCCCAACATTGCTCGAGTGCCTCATTACGAAGAAAGTGGGAAAATCACAATTTCAAATTGTTAACTTGTAATAATATTTTCGCTTGACTGGCGAGTAACTTCAATAAATATTATATATAACTATAGGATCAGGCGTCTGTATTTATCAGGCTTATAAGTAATAAACCATTCATATAAAGAAAAATCAACAAAATAAATATTATCTACAAATGGATAATTTTATTAATACATAATCTAAATATATAAAATGGTGCCTTTTTAAATGTATACGTTGAGTGTATATTGAATTATGTATAGATATGTACTAATGAGGCGATAACTCTTTTTTTGTATTAAGTTAACAAAATATCTTTATGCGCAACAATAGAAACAATACAGAGTATACATATAATATACAATACAGTTCTTTATCATTTATCAAAATAATTATCACATATCACACAAAATAGAAATATTATAATATTGAATGATTCTTTTGTATTAGTGTAGTTATTTAATCGAAACAGAAACTTTGTACGCACGATAAATGCTGATGCTCCATAAGAAAAATGTCATCATGTAATAGGATGTGATTCTTTCAAAGCTGTAGGGCTTACAACTGTAGTTAAATAGCATTGGAAAACTTTTATCTAACATTTTCAATGCATCAACTTATCCGGGCTTCTGCTCGTTTCCATATAACGGTGGGTGCGGTGGTGATGGGGTGGGGGGCAATTGCACTATTAGGGCCTACTAGCATTTAAATTACAATTAAAACATTACAGTGTCAGCTGACCACATATGGTGGTGCTGTACCACCATTGAACATAAATACCGTTTTTTTCAATGTTTACGAGATAATTTAATTTTATTTTCTTCTAAACTAGTCTGCAGTTAGTGTGATTTGTATGGGAATTTTGTTTCAAATTTCTACGTAATAATCACTATATTTGTGTTGATTTCAACAGTTGAAAATACTTTGTTCTTTGGACAGTGAACATGGTCCAGTACTAAATATATACCAAACAAAAACATAATAACTACTTTACTATAATAGGCTTTCGTTTAGAATATCACAAATATCTAAAAGGATTCAAAATTTGGTTTACCATAGTTGAACTAGCTTACGAAAAAAAACTAAGTAGACCTTTTTGAGACCATGTAATTATTTTAATGTTTGGTCACATCTCCACGTCTGTTTATGACAATGAATTCATGCTAAAAACTACAAAACTTCATTTTAAGAAAAGTCACGGGAACTTATAACCTTCCGTTTGTTTGACCTAAAGATGACAGCAAAAGTGATATAGTCGGGAGAGGGAAGAGGGGGCGGTATTCGCTTCCCTTGTTATGGATAGGGGTTATGTTTAACTTAACCATGATGCCCACTATCAGCCGCCCTGACCCCTGACCTGTTCCTGCTTGGTATCCCACTGCTCCCTGTAGAGCAGGTGCGGCATTGTGGCCATTCTCTCCAGCAGCAGCTGCCTCTCCCAGCCTGGCCCCGACATCTGCCGGTCTATGTTGCACTGGCTGAAGTCGCTCCTCGTGTCCGTGGCCGAGTTGAAATAGTAGCCCGGTCCGATCTTCTGCACCCACCATGCACGCACACACACAGCAATCGTGAATGAGTTAATTGTTTGAAATGGTAAAATAAAAGTCTATGGACTCATAAGAATGGTGACTCGTGGAGTCCGCTTTAACGGGTGTGAAGAAACTGTATTTATAATTGTAATTTAATGATTGGTAACTTAAAAAATTAAATTCAAAATGAAAGGAAATTTTGCCCAAAAGTCGCTTGTATATTATTCAATAAATATTTTAATTGAGACATATTTTTTATCGTCCGATAAAACTAAATATATTTATTTAATACTAATTTAATGTTAAAGTTAATGCTATTTTACGAATATTTTTATAATCTAGAATACATTAGTACTCTTCATAGTCAATCCATACGTTTACAGAGAATAATTGAATCATATTCATAGCCAAATAATGTTATATTCATTACAGTATTAGAAATCTTTACATTACAGGTGTTATCACACTTAAATTGATTTTATTTGATGCAGGAAGAAAATAGAATCAGCTTGTAATTATTAGAAAATAATGTATTATATTCTACACACTATTATCTGAATTTGTTTATTATTATTATAGAACTTATAATAATTTGACACTGCGATGTCATCATGTGTTGTAAAATGAACATTAGGGAATAATTATTTTTTGTTTAAATATAATCAAGTTGGATTATAAAAAAGAATTTTTACAGAAGTTTTTAAAATATTGACATTATAAAAATATAAAATAGACTATTTATTCTAAGATATTGATATAAAACAATTCGATTAAATAATAGTATAGGAAGTATGTTTTTTCAGGGGGGAATACCCTCTCCCCTTCATAGTGCTAACTTACCAAAAGGTCCGCACTCCATAGACAAAGAGTTAATGGAAGTGTATTAAACTTACTGAATCCCCTCCGGAAGCTTGAAAAAATGTTCCTGGCATTTTTCTTTTTGGATGAATTCCTGATACATCAAATCTGTTAAATATAACAAATAAACACAAAAAATCTAATGTTGAGATCACACCTCCAAATCAAATTCCAACTACTACAAAGATATAGAATAAATATTGATAGTAGTAAATAAAAATAAATGAAATTATTCACCTTTAATATTCTAATAAAATATTTGAATTTAGTTTATAATTTAGATTTGTAAAAATATTATTAATTCAATTTGATTTGAGTAATTGCATTTAAATATTTTTAAAAGCATATATTTTATTAATTCTTTTCAAAAGATTACTGATTGCTTTCCTAAAGATATACTTAATTATAAATTATCTCAATACAAATAGGAACATATACATAATATATTATGCCATTGTATAAACAGTTATATTAAATATAATTAGAAATACAACTTTAAAAATATATTATTTTCACAAAAAATAATCTTTTCTGTTTTTTGCATATAAATATCACATGCAAATATAGTAGGCATAATCCTGATAAAACATCTGTCATTACATCATAAATAATATCCTGTTATTATTTCAATTGAAATAATTTACAAATCCAATAATGATTTAGAACAGTTTATTATCTAAGAAAATGATCTATACATCTCATAATATCACATTTAAAAAAAAGAATATTTAATAAAGAATGTATATGAAATTTTAACAAGAATATAATTGTTTTAAATTTTATTTATTTTATAAGACAATGATAATTTTGTCTGGGTAAAATTTAAATAAAATCTTAATCTACTTTTGCTTATAACCAATAATTTGACCTTGTAGCATAAATAAGTTAATGCATGATGTAAACGTTTAGTTTAAATAAATTATTTTAAATTGATTCATTTAAAATATTAATTTGTTAATTATAAGTTCCTCTAATGTAGTTTGAAAATTAATATTATATGAGTAAATTTTGTCTGTAATAATAGTTATATATATATAATTTTTCACTTGACTATAATATGGTCAATATTATATTCAAAAGATCAATAAAATTATATTTAATTGTAACAAATAAATAGAAAAAAAATAATTTAAAATACCTTTTTTAAATAAAATGGTAAAAATCATTACATGATAATATCATACTGTAATGACTATAAATAAATGCTAATATTATCTATTATTATGAAATATAATCAAATTTAATAAATAAATATTATAATTAAATGATGTTGTAATAAAATCATAATAACTTATTAATTTTTTTGGTTGTTGAAAATTTATATAAATAATATTATGTCATTCATTAAAAATACAAGATAAGAATAATTTTGATGTAGAAAGATAATATTGGTTAATTCTAATGTATACACCCCTGGACAAAAGTAACCGTCCACTCTAATTTTGTTTTGTTTTTTGTGTTTATTTCTTTATAAAGAGAATTTGAATAAATAATATTGTTTCTAACTTTATTTATTAAACAAATATGATAAAAAGACATTTACAAAAATTAATTGTTAATTAATGGGTAATATAGGCTTTATTTTATGTTCAATAAATATTAAAAAATTAGGGTGGCTGGTTACTTTTGTCCAGGGGTGTAATATAATGTATTTTATATTAAATATTATTTTTTGGTATATAAAAAATATTATTTTATTTATATAATGCATAGTTTAAATTGTTTTTATTTATATATTTTACTGACTTATCTAAATAAATATATATATATATAATATAAAATTGTTTTATTAATCATTTTAAATGAGATAATAAATGGTGGTTTTAATGTTTTACATAATATAACTGACATCATTTCATATATAAAAATGATTTATTTTTTTACAATATGGGAATTATATAGGAATTATTAATATTAACTAATAACTGATTAATATTTTTAATATGAGTGATCTGTTATAATAATAAGATTTTAATAATACTGTAAACCCCCAGACGAGTGTCCCCCTTCCTAGCAGTTTTCCCTAAATAAAAATTGTTCACAAACATATATTTTTATATCATTAACCCCATATGGGTGACTTCCCCTCAAACATGACTAACAACCTACTTACAAATCCAGGAGTGTACTCAATTTCCATATAATGAGGCAATTAGTTATATGATCTATTTACCAGTAAGTTTATTTAAACTAATCTGTAAATGACATAATTTCCATATATAACTTTTATTGATGATTGATATTTTTGTTGATGACTCATTAAAAACTTTAAAACATTAAAGGCATAGTCTATTTATAACTTAAATAACCACAATTTGACAGGAGTATTGATTGGCTAACAACCACTCAACCTTTTTAAGTCGACTTTTTGTAGGTCTTTAGTAGGTTTTTTTAATTGTATTTATTAACTGAACTTTTTAATAAGCTACATTTTTAATATATAAAATAAATGTTATAATTTATTTTATAAATTTCAGTTATACATATTGACAATAAAATGTTGTATCCAGTTGGTAACAATATATAATATAATATATAATATACATATAATAGTTGGTTCACAAACTATTAATTTCATACAGTTTTGTAAATTATATAAATGGTTGGTGAATAATATGTATGTATCCAACCATATATATAATTTGCAAAGCAAATATATGGTTGAAGTCAATAAGAGAAATTATATGGTTTGCAAACTTAATGAACAAAACTATACCTTTTCTAGAATACAAGAAGTATAATAAGCAGTTATGAATTTGATAATGCTAAGCAGAGTCAAATAATTAAATGATTTATAAACTTGGATTTTTTAAAATTTACTTTCACTTATATAACTTTTTTTCTGAATATTTTTGTGAAGCATTCCTCAACAGTATGTGTGGTTGAAGTCAGATTCATTCAGCATATCATTTGTGAACCATATTTACAGTTGGTTACAAAAATATTACTCATTAACTATACATACCATTTGTAAACCATATGTTTATGAATTTGCTAAGAAGATGCAACAAAAATCCATTTTTATAAAATTAATATCTTTAAGTAATAAATCTTTATAACTTATTATACTAGTATTTAATCCATAATTTTAAAAAATAACCTTTATATTTTGTATTTTAAATAAAAAAGTCAGACTATTTTATACAGTATAATATATATTGTGTTTATAAAAAATGTTTTTAATATTGTATATAAAAAAATTAAATAAAAGGTTAAATTTATTATTATTAATAATAATATATTAATAATTATACATGAATATTATGTACATTACTTGACAGTGCATTTATTTAAAATAAAAAATGAATGGCACTAAAAGTATATATTTTTTAAAACCCAAAATGTTTAACATTTTATGGGAACTATATATATATCATTTTGGAAGTTGAAAAGTTTTAATATATCATTTTTTTGTATATACAAAATATAGTTGTTGGGGGTGAAGCAATAGCCAATGCTGCATGGTGTGATCCATATAATTCTTTATTATACAATATACATATCATTAACGTACAATGAAACTAATAAAAAAATATATTGAACTATAAAGTATAAAAAAATTGTTGAGTAATGGAGAAAAAAGTATTTATTAAAAGTTAAGTCTTAAGATTCTAACATAATATCATTGTAATATAAAAATTACAAAAAATTAAACATGTAAAATTGGACCAACCTGTGAGCTTGAGCCCCAAATGGAGCGCCTCTAAATTTCTTTTCTGTCGCAACTGCCATAATTTTACTAAAATTAAAAAATTATTATAATATCAAAACAAGCGGCGCTATTTCTCCTAGTGACAAAAAATATTTAATACGATAAAACACAAGTATATACCATAACTGTAATATCGAGCATGTTTTTCAGAATTTACTTCCACTTCTGACATAAAAAAATAATTTAAACAAAAAAATTGGATTGCTTTACAAATTATTTATTCATTATAAATATTAGTATTGAAAATTTACACTAAATTAATGTTTTATTTTATGATTTTTGGAAAATATGTCGTCTTACTAAATTTTAAATGTAAAGGATAACCTAATCGCAATGCTTACGAAATTTAAATCACGTATAGATACAACGATTCTAACAATTGTATTTAATATATGAAAACCTGAAAAATAATTTATAAGTGATGCATTATAAATGTATTATATGATAAATGCATATATATTATTAATGTATTATAATACATAAATAATAGCTAATTTACGGGTGCCCTTATAGAAGGGGGATCCTTCGGTACAAATGACCCCCTTTGAAACTTAAATTTTGTTTTTATTGTTAAAAGATGTGATTTTTTAGGAAAAGCTGAGTATCTACTTTAAATTGACCTCTTTCATCTATGACATTCCTATGTATTAGTAACTTTCATTGTAAAATTTCTTTGTAAAAATAAATATTTGATTGTTTCGTATTTTAATCCTTTTTTAAACAAAATTTTAAATATTGAATATAATGCTAGAAATAATACCTAAAAATATTAATTATTAATGTAGACTGCCCTTTTCAAAAATATCTATTTTTTACCCCTAAAGTTGAAAAAATACCGCACCTGACATTTTCAGAGAGTGTACTTATCACTTTTATTTGATATATTATTTTACATAATTAACGGTTATGATTTAAGCGTTTTACAATAATAAGTTTTTAATTATAAACATACGTTTATAACTTCTTTACTTTTACTTTTTAAATGTTAATTTTAATTAAAGAATTGCAAATTAAAAATTATGCTGAAAAAATTTATCAAATGGTGAAATTATTTGTAAATAATTGACATAAACTATATAAATAGGCGAAAAATATATTGCAAAATATCATTTTTTAAATATTTAGTAAAAATAATATTTTGCAATATGTTTTCCAAATATTTATATGTATCAATTATTTACAAAACTATTTCACCATTTAATAAATTTGTTTAGCATAATTTTTGCTTTTTTATTTGCAATTTATTTATAAAATGATGCACAATAAATATTGACGAAATCTAGTCTTGACAACATGGCTTTGTCATTGGCAACATACTAGTGTAATTATTTAACATCTTAATGAAAACTGTTCTATATTGACAACATGTTCTTTTATATCATATTCACACGGACAGTTAAATCATCATATATAATCATAAGGACAGTTAAATTATCATAAATATATACTGTTTTAAAAATATTGTACAGTTGTATGAATTATCAGATTTTTATCAAAATAATCTATTTTCAAGTTATTATTTAGTTTAACACTAATTATTTGAAAAATCAAAATATGTGCATGCTAATCTCATTTTTTGATTTGACTGTGGATCTGAAATACTTTTTTGTGGAAGAAAATGAACAAAATATTTTGATATAGGCCTATAGAACATATAAAAAATGCATAATAACATTAATATTGTGGAAAAAATTATTTTTGTAATTATACATACGTAATATATTTTACATTATATTGTAAATATAAATAATTTATTTTTAATAGAAGTGTATTTTTTTTAATGTCAAATTGAAAATAGCAGCTATTCCGATGATAATCTGTTATTAACTAAAAAACAAAGCAATTTAGAAAAAGAAATATATTACGGACACATAGAAAGTTACCCCTATTTTATCGGATAATACATTTTTCTAGGGTATTGTAAAAACCGAACAGCGTAATTATGGGGCGTTACAAGTTAGTCAAAGTGTTGCTGTGCGCGTGCTTCAAAGAAGTTATTCATGCATGCTTCAATTTGAATCTGTTAGGTGAGTAGGTTTTCATTGGTTTTCATTGTTTCATGGTTTTCATTGAAGTTGGTTGGGAGTGGAAGTGGAATCGGTTTTTAATTACCACAAAGATTCACTCTCATATTTATTAGGGGGAGGTCTATAATGGGCATGTTTACAATGAACTTGTACAAAGAACAAAACTTACATTGAAAGTGTCAGTTGTATATCTTGTACAAGAATACAACGTACTGTACAAGTAAATCTTCGTATCATCGCCGAGTCACCTATTCAATACACAATTCAATACACAATTCTGTAGACTTATAGGTTGCTTATTTTCACATGAACAAATAATATACGATGTTTCCATTAGTATTTAGTGGTTTTATTTAATAAGAATATATAACATTATGTTATGACAGATTGTACATATTATGCAATAATGTCTGCCTCAGATATGGTGATGCACTGATATATGTAAGCATTATTATTATCTCATTCGTTCACGTAGTTAAGCATTAATCGTTGACTGCATTTTATTAGAAATTCATATTTATTTGTTTCAGTGTAACTTTTTGAAAGTCATTAATAAGACAACTGTCAATTGAATACATCCTATGCTTAGATTTTACATATTGCTTATAATGAAGTAAAAATGAATGTTTTATCTTATACATAATATTGCTGCGTGTAATTTTTTATAGTTCAAATTCTCGGGAAATATTTTCATACTTGACTTTTTCAAATGTTTCTAAAGTTTAACTTTTTAAATTTGTTTATTAACTTCTCCTCCATTGCTGTACAAGATTTTTATTAATGTACTTTGATACCCAAATAAACGCTCATTATTATTATTATTATATTTCAACTACATTGATGGTACTATATAGACAGCAAAAAATTGAGGAGAATCGATTGAATTCTTTATATATATATTTTTAATAGATTAAATAATTAATTTGCTACACGTTAAAAAACATACACTGAGTGAGCGAAAGTTTTGTCATACAGGTTTTTTTCCCAACTTATTACAATTGTCAATTTATATATATACAGTAAAACCTGCTTAATGCGCATACCTCTGGGCTATAATAAATTATGCGTATTAAGCGGGTCTACG
>JAUZND010063872.1:0-17853 GCA_034780555.1 Coelogynopora nodosa | reverse complement strand
TTCGACAGACCCCCCCCTCCCCCCTTTTTGCGTATCGATATTTATGGATGGCCCCTAACATCACACATTGATCATTAATAATATATATTTTTTAATGTTACCATTGCATATACATTTTTTAAATAAAATAACGTGTTACAAAATTGCAGTTATTACAATATTTTAGCCCCCCCACCACACAATTTTAACCACATATAAAATCACAAGATCCATGAAATAGTGTTCATTTTTAAATTTAGACTATTTTTAATTAGAATATTTGTCGACTCAATTTTTCATATTGTTAAATACAATATATTTTCAATGTACAAACAGACACTCTAGACACTCATTTCTTAACATTATGAATTTAAATATCTAATTATTCGATTAGGCATTGCAATTCTCGTTTATGTTAATATGAATTAATTACGCTGCTTATACCTTAAATTTACATACTTAATTTACATGCTCAAATTTTACTTGTATTTGTCAACTTTACTCTACAATATTGATTCACTAGGGAGCAATTAGAAAAGAGAAAAAAATGTTGCATGAGATTTTCTAAATGATTATATGTATTTTTTCAATGCTGATTTCAAATTTACAATAAGTTTTTCTAATGCATGCTATAGTTTTTTTGCAATTTAAAACTTGTGATTTTTGAGTAAATGGGAGAATTTTTTACAGTACATCGAAAATTAGGCAACTTAGGTGGAATAACTCGTATGCAACATGTATGTATGGTCAATACAAAGGGTGTGGGCATGATAAAAAGTATAAAATTATATCCCAGTATTCCCTCAGCAATTCGACCTACTTCACACTCGAAGGAACTTCCAATTCTAGTTTTCAATGGTTTTTGCTCATCTGAAGATCAACACAGTGAACAAGATCAGAAAGTGTATGAGAGTTGTGATAATGAACTTCAAAAACGGGCTGAATCAGAAAACTCCAATACAAAAACTTCAATTCTGTTTAAACAAACAGAATTGAATAACTTAGTGCGTGATTTAGGGCTTACCAAGAAAGCAGCTGAGGTATAAGCCTCAAGACTTTATGAACAAAACTTACTTGATCTCTCTGCCAATGTTTCATATTTCCGAAAGCGAGACAAGTTCTTTTATGCCCTTTTTCAAAAAAGAAAAACAGCTTGTTTACTGCAACAATATCATAGGTCTTCTTATACAATCCGACAGATTGGAGATCGTTTCTGGATAGCTCTAAACGCAGCTTCAAGTATGTTCTTTTGCATAATGTCAATGTCTATAGAGCAGTTCCATTTGTCACTCAGTGCATTTGCGTGAAGAACACAATGACATAAAAATGGTCATGAACTTACTCAAGCATCATGAGCACAAGTGGATCATTTGTGTGGATTTGAAAATGTTAAACTTACTCCTTGGTCAACAGAGAGGCTTCACAAAGTTTCCCTGCTATCGCTGCATGTGGGATTAGACGATCACGAAACAAACACTGGACCCAAAATGAGTGGCCTATCCTTGAAACTCTGGAAGCAGGCAAGCCAAACATTGTTAATGACAGGAAGATTCTTTTCCACCTACTCCATATCAAGCTTGGTTGGAGGAAACAGCTAAGTTCGTGAAGGCATTAAGTAATTATGGTGAATGTTTTCAACATTTACTTTCTGCTTGTCCTGCTTTGTCCTTCGAGAAGATCAAAGCAGGTGTGTTGATGAACCTTAAATTCGTGCTCTTGTACGTGATGAAGAATTTGTCAGGAAGATGAATGACAAGGAGAAGGCAGCGTGGCAGTTATTCAAAACTTTCTTGGTAAGAAAAAGGCTGGTAACAATGAAATACTGGTTAATAGAATACTGTTGACTTTTCGCGATATTGGGTACAAGATGAGTGTCAAGGTCCATTTCCTGAATAGTCACCTTAATAGATTCCTCGAGAACCTTGAAGCTGTAAGCGATAAGCAGGGAGAACGCTTCCATCAAGACCTCATGGCTGTGGAAGAGCGCTACCAAGGGCGATGGGACAAACATATGTTGGCAGATTGTCCTAAAAAAATCTACAAACGCAAGAGCTACAAGCGCAAATTCTTGCATGAATAGAAGATCTGAATATTATCAATTATTATCAATTACCAGAAATTAGTACATACTCTTATTTTACATGCAAAACTATCGTATTCAGCTATATTTTTTAATTTTTGTCAAAATTTTGCAAAAACTTCTAATGGTGAACTGTAAAAAAATCCATAGCTTATAAAGAAAATCTAACTTCATATTTGAATTAGCACACTCAAATTAGATGAAAACAAATGCTCTTATTAATGCAACTAAAATGTTGTTCCCAGTGAATTATTTATAAACCTTTTTATTGCACTGGTACAATTTGTGATAATGTTTTTGTATGTATCAAATATTATATGAATAATTTTTACATTATTTTTATTTACGTATTAAAAAATGTCGTGTTTATATAAATAAAAATGTGCATTGTACTGTTGTGTATTTGTAAAATAAATATCAAATATAGAGAAGCATAGCAATTCATAGGTAGGCTGGTTTGTGTGTAATATTTGGCAATTCGAAGATGCGTACAATTAGTTTAACAAGTGAATTAGATACGGTCGTTTCTATAATATGTTCTTGTTGTAATACTTAATCAAAAACTTAAATTTTTATTTTCAGACTGGGAAGCAATTGTGAAACTTTCGGACGGTTTCAATGGCGCAGATCTCAGAAACGTTTGTACCGAAGCAGGTAGGAAGAGGGGTTTTTGGGTGCAAATAGGCAATCGTATATGGTGCTATTTTCATCTATAAATTGCGGTCACTGTTAATTTGTTGATCCAAGCCACACAGGATGTTGTTGTGTTTGTAGAGTGGGTCTGGAGGGTGCAGAAGGTGTCAACTGTACAGGAATGTCTTTTATGAGTTGATTGCTGGGTGTTGTGCGCAATGCAGCAAATAAATCGAATTATATCGAAAACAGTCGCATGCAAGTCGGACAGTAACATCTGAAGATTTACTTACTCGGGCTGTTATCAAGGTTGATGTGTCATTTATGGGGGCCTTGCTTGAACTATTGGTGTGTTTCACTTTCACTGCAGTGCACCTTATTCTAATGTTCTGTCTGATGGTATTGGGTTCTATAGTAAAAAGTCAATTCAATCTTTTCTTTACATTCAACATTGTTAAATTAAGTAATTAAAATATAACATACAAAGAGATGCGCTTATTAGTCGCATCTTTAACCATGGCATACACAAGGATATCATGTGCAAGAATACACTGCTTTTCTTTAAAGACATGTTATGTAGTTCAAAATAATTCCAAAAGACTTACTTGAGGTATTCAAACACGGACAATATATTATATTTCTTTTGATTATTTTTTCACAATTTCGTTCAACATTTTAATCAACACTTTGTTTAATCCACTCTTTAGTAGTCAAAAGTAGAATTTTTCTATATTATATTCACAACAAATTGTATCTATTATATGTTTGATATTCATAAAAATGTGTTTCTAGCATAGTATCCCCATTATAAGATTTACCCATAATAATATAACTTTCAATGTTAGAAAACCAACTATTACTTTCGTCACAGTTAAAAATAGATGTTTTGTAAGTTTTTCTAAAAATTTTCATGTTGAAAATATATTCATCGAAAATACGTTTTTTTAATCTTTTTTTAAAAAATATGAAGAAAAACAAATAAAAGTAAATATTTAAAAAGATTGTTTTTTATTTGATCACGTCATAATATTGTTCGAAGGAAAATTATATAAGTTATATTCAAAACATGTTGCTAATGAATGTATTAAATATTCAAGTTTGTCATTATAATCAAAATTTATTTGTTAATGATGTAATCACGATCGTATATTGTATGATATTTCAAATAAAAAATTGTGTGAAACGTAATATTAGTTAGATTGTACGTCACATTTTAGGTAAATTAGTAGAATACTTTTTGAATAAAATGTTTTAAAAATTATACAAAATATAACTATTCAACTGATATAAATAATTGCTCTCTAAATTTTGTAATAATTAAAGCATAATTATGTTCATTATCGCTGCGAACCTATGCAACACGCCTAGTTTTTTCATTTAATCATTCTATCCTTTTAATTTTTGTTTTAATTTTATTATAATCGTTGATTTTATAAATATACAAATAAGGTCATACTTGGTAAGCTTTATGAGTATGTTTATCTCTCACCTGTTTGATTGTTTCGTTCACAACTATAATTTAGATAAAAGCAAGTATTCTTTTATTAAACTATGGAACATTAATTGAAATCCACGTTGACAATTGTTTATTTCTAAACCATATCATTAAATATTCCTGTAGAGCTATTATAGTAGAGTCATAAAAGTAGAATCTTTCTACAAAAACCTGTTTCTAATTAATATTAATAGTGCACTATTGTGTGTACATCGGTAAATAGAATCATATAATGCCACATCACTACATACTGGTTAATCACGCAGTTTTATTTGGTTAACGTCTAAATAAATATTGCTGTTAACAAACTTATTTACATTTACAATGTTAACGTTATGGAGTTTGTTTACTTCAATGATAATACTATAGTGTGGAGTGGCTATTAAGCAGTACTTTTTAATGTGATATTTTCACATGGAAAAATTTATTTTATGACAACATAAGTGATATAATCAGGGCTCAAAATTGGCCTTTGAGAAAAATTCAGAAAATATCAATCTCCTGTGGAACATGGCTTTGCGGTAATGATAAACATGACAACCCAAAATCCGGAAAATGTCGAGCCCTTTGTAAACTTCAGTATAGCTAGTCATTGCAGATCATCAGCTGGGATACTTCCATTATTTAAGACTATCGTGCCAGGAAATAACGATAAAACATCCAATTTACAAATGAAACATAAATATTTTAATATAACCCCTCTCCCACTTTTCTTACATTTTCTTTCTCACAATCGTTTTCTTCGCCCCCTTTATTGTTGTAACTCTTTGAGCGGAAGCCAAAGGGAATAGAGGAACACGTCCCTCCCCTAGTTGAGATATTTTGTTAACCACTATTGATACCACTTAATTGTTACCGTATTAACTTTGATCTTCTCTATATTAAGATTCATTTGATAGAATGTCTCTATTTATAATATTTCAGATATAATTGTTGAAATTGGGTGTTCCAGAAAGAACAATTATTAGAGAGGCGGGTAAATGTTATTCTGATCCTTCGCAGGAGTTATTAAACAAAGTATAATAATGTCAACGATTCGTTACACACTGGTTATATATAACTTATGATATGAAAGAATATTGTGGTTTTCTAATGTACCAGTATAATTCACAGTTATTATATTATTTTGTAATCACAGTATCATTCTGATCTCTTCACCAGATCATATCTATTTTCTGTATGTAGAGTTTATATCTTTATTGTCTATGTATTTGCCGGACAATAAATCCATCGTGTTTTCCAGAGTAATTTATACATATTCACTCTTTTTTATTGATCTGTATGCAGTTCAATATTACTAATAACTTCTTACCCGGAAGCTTTGTAAAATAATAATTTAAAAACTGACAGTAGTAAAACAGTTCTAGATATACAGGCACTAAATTATTTTTTATAAACAACTTACGCATGTTAAACTTGTATGAATATATATATTAACTCTTAAAATAAATTTAATAAGAAATATTTAACACTACTGTATTGTTATCCATTTAAAATAAAACGATTTTCTATTGACGAAAATTTACAACGCAATGTTTTGAATACTCTATGATGTTTTCTGTGTTATCAAAATTAACAAGATTTATAACTTTACGGTACTAAAGCTAACATCCATAATACTTTTTCTTTTTCAAAATATAAACTTATTATTTCTCTTCATGGCAGGTATGTTCGCCATTCGTGCTGAGCGTGACTACGTAGTTGAAGAGGATTTTATGAAGGCCGTTCGCAAACTATCAGACACCAAAAAATTGGAGACCAAACTGGACTACAAACCGTTGTAATCTCTTCTTGTGGAACTTTGTGATCCAAACCGAACCCTTTATGGACTACTACGCGTTGTTATTCAGTGTTTTCTTAAAGTTGCTTTTTAATTATAATGAGAAATACATGTACAAAGTAACAGTATACTCTATTTAAATACAATAAAAAGCAGTTTGTTCTTCAACAAATGGTGATATATATTTAATTTCTGTAGGAGGAAATGGTCGGGATAGTTAAGAATGCTATGCGTCAACAATTAATTATATATAATATTATGTACAAAAAAGCATTGTTTTTGATAAAAATGATAATAATATCATTATAGTAGATATGATGATAACAAAACAATGATATTGGGTAAAAATATACATACTTAACAAATACATATTATCTGAAAATACGAATATCATTGAAGTATTGACGAAACTCAAAAGATATATGATCTAAAATACAATAAGCTGTATAATACTTATAAGCTAACAATTAACAGTAATATAATGTGTTTTTCTATAGGCTATATACAAAATGATAAAATTTTATAAGATTGCTATGTAGTATCCATATTAACGGATTACAATTAATAATATCAATTTTATTCGTTAAAATTAAACTATAACATATTGGTCTAATTATATATACAAGACTGGGTAAGAAAGTTTGATGAAAACGTCAAAAAAAACAATTTGAGCGATTACATCATGTGAAGTCCGAGAATGAGATTCACTCCGCATGTATTGCGTCATAATGTCCAACGTGCGTGCCCAGACCAGAAGATTGGCAGTGGTGCTAATGGGTGTTCCCACAGGACACTGATTTAAACAAAGTGCTGAGTCACTTCTAGCAACAGACTTCAAGTTCAGAACCGTATGTGAATTTTAATGAGTGACGAAGAGATTGTCTTTGAAAGTTAAATAATTGAAAAAATGCTGCCTACTCACTCGCTCACTGATTTGCTTTTGGGAAGAGAGGAAAGTGAATTTTCGTTGACCACAATCATTAGTGCCTTCAATAAACTTGGAAAGTTAGCTTGACGGTGTTATTGAAAAACCATTAACTGCAGGTCTACCTTCTTAATATTTTTTTAAATTCCTAAGAGTGCTGAAATTCTATACAAACTAATACAACATAGCAAACCACATTACATTATTCTTTTAAAACTAAAATGTCATTGATGAACTAAATAATTTGAATGATCGTATTATAATTATAACTATTAGTTCCGATATTAATTTAACGAATAGTTTTAAGGCCTTTAGTGAGTTTGTTTCAATATTCCTAGTTGAACTTTAGAGAACGAATTTTTATATAAGTTGATCATTTAATCAATAAATTAACTTTGATTTATCTTTACCACCGTAGAGGTTAAAATGTTTTTAAAAATGTGTTACATTATTACCGTTACTATTATATAATACTTTGTAAGATTAAATGAGAAATAACTTTCAACTCTCCCAAGCGCAACTTAATCAAACATCTCTTATTATAAGAGGCCATAATAAACTATGTCTAAACCGAGGTCATAATCTGGGCCGCGCTAACCGACCCCTTCATCGCCGGCACATAACCACCAACACCAGCCCCACTCGACGACGAGATCACGTGATGCGATGACGTCATCAGCTGTCGATGACTCATCTCGGACTCCTCCTCGCTGCTCTCCTCACTTTCGCTGGGCGGCTCCAGGCCTGTCACCAAGGTAACCTGAACCCCGTGACTGAGACTGAGTGCCGGGTAGAAGGGACCCCCTCCTCCACTGGTGGTAGCTGCAATGTTTAAAATATTTTAAGGATTATTAATTTTTTTGTATTAAATATCATTGTATTGCTTATTGTATTTATTTGATACAACATTACACAGAGAATGAGTGAAGAGCAATACAACTAATTTTAGACAACCATTGAGGACTATTTCTGTATTTTATGTTTTACTGGCATAAATTCACTGTTTTACGATTGATAATATTATAATACATTAAATAAATGAATTACAAATATGTAATTAATATTTTATCGAATTATTTTATTATAATTAATATTATAAAAGTATAATACATCCATTTTATATAATATTCAATTTGATTTCTTTATTTTTATAGTTTATTTTATTTTATAGCTACTATTTTTTTAGAAATAACTTGAATAAATAATGAGTATAAATACATAAATATAAGTCTGTATAAAAAATGTTGTATAACTGATAGGTACACTAATTAAAGCACATCGAAATATATTACAATTGTCATATTGTGACCAAATGACGTGACAAAATGGAATAAAGTGCCATCCCTATGTAGTGTACCTGTAGAGAGCCCAGTGAACGCGATGGGCCCGTGGGGTACGGAGTTAAGATAGAAGCTGAGGGAGCCCTTGTCACAGTCGAGACGCACACCGATCATGGCCCCCTGGCTGACCCCGCCGTCCGTCCGTTCCGAGTGTTCCCCGGCGTGGTGGAACCAACTGCGACTGGCGTTGAGGTACATCGACCAGGACAGGGTGTCGCTGCCTGTGTAGGAGAGGAGGAGGGTGGTACTCATGGGGTGACTTGTCGATTCAATATCCATGACGACGTGGAAACTGAGACAAATTAATAGTGTGTTATTAAACTAGTTATTTTGCCTTGTAGTGTACAACAAAATACTTATTGTTACATATAGTTACAAGTAACATTATACTTTATCATGACATTTGTGCACTCCCAACAAGAACGAAATTATTTTAATCCTGAGTATATATTGGATTTATTATTATCTCTTAATTTCATACATTATAATAGAATATGGCATGATTTGTGTGCTTCTATCGATATGGTAAATATTGACTGGATTGTGTTGCCATCGAGCTCCATCAATGTACATAAGTTGAATGGTATGTGGAGTTATAGCCTACATGGTGCAACACGGAGCCGTCAATATTGTGCAAAACAAATATACTTCCAAATAGTAGACAGCAACTGGGAAACATGTTGGTGATAAGATAACCACTTATAATTTAAACATGCAGACCTATACAACATGTCCACTTTAGTCAATGAAGGAACAAAGAATATATTGATATAACCACACGCCTCATAACCTTATAAGCTCCTAATATGTGTTTTAATGTATTTATGTAAACATTGAAAGAACATCCTGATTCTAAGTTTGAGGCTCTGCAGATTCTTGACAAACCTTGTATTATGTTATACATATTAATCTTTTTTATGTATAGATAATATTATATTGATTACACTAGTCAGTGCTATATGCTTGCTTTTATACAGAACTTGTAATCTTTTATTCATTAAGGTGTGAGGAGAAGCAATTTGGTAAACAACTGTGTCTAATAATGGCAACACTTAGAAATATAATTAAGTGGTTTTGGAGTGCGAATCTTCAGCTAATTAAATCTAATATTTCATATCAATCGTTTTTTAATAACTTTATACTAATTGCATAATGTCAATGTGTATTGTAAATGAACATATTGGATGGTATATGTATTTACAGATTAAATTGATGTGAATAAATTAAAGTGATGCTACAAAAGCAATCTATAAATTAATATTCATGTTTATGTATTAACAGCTATATAAGGAATACATGTAAAACATACATTGATCTGTAACATATATAATATATTATACATATAATATAATGAATTTATGTTGTCCAAAATCATTAATGTAATTTTTTTCAGAAATATTAATAGACTCTTTTTAGCACAATACCGATAAATATGTTAATACATTTTTAAGTATGCTTTTTACTGTACTATTTCTATTATATAATATAACATTTATTAAAAATTAAAATGTTTATTCCGATTATATTTTTATCAAAAAACAAATAAATAAGAATAATTAAATCTGTTATTAACATCATTATTTAAATTGTAAAATTTTGGAACAATAAAATGTTATTATTTACGAATTCCTGTGACGTGATAAATTATTTATTGAATATTATTATTTATAATATTATTATGAATTCTAATCTGAAACATACCAATACTGCGTTGTAAATAATGTTATTATATTTATTCTTAATATATCTGACATCAATATGAACAATCAGCAAATTAATCCTAATATGTTTATGCTAAATCTTATTAAACGTTTCCATATTCTTATAATTAACTCCTACATGAATAATCCCACATGAAACAGTCGCATCATTCCCATAAATCCCGCACGATCTCTTACCGAGCATCTTATCCCGGCCACAGGCGACCCTAGCCACCCCAAAGGCCGGCTGACCCGCCCCCTCCCACTTGTCCAACCGGAACTGCCAGTAGTGCAGTCCGCGGGTGAATCCGGTACTGCCCAGCACCACGCGGTCCTCGGGGTCGCCGGGAAGGCAGCTCACAGTCAGACTGTCCGCAGAGAAGGCCACTTCGCGCCGACTCGTGGAGGCGTCCAGACGGAAGTAGGACACTGGATGGAGGGAGGGAGGGAGGGAGGACGAGGTGAGACGGGCATATAGGCTGTTATACTGTGACTTTTAATGGGGAAATGATTGTTAGTAAAAAATATTCAATATATGGCTTAAAAAGTACTCCGTCTTCTGGAATTCGTATGTTTTGGAATTATGACTTTCTATCAATATGTGACACCTTTTTTTTAATTAAAACTATATATATATAATTAACACTTTGTGTATTTTATTTTCTCTATATAAAACAATATTGTAAACACAAACTGCTTTACATTAGTTATGGTTCAAGTTAAATAGGACGTATTAGGGTCATCATGTAGGGATGAAGAGCCTAGGCTACAAAACGTGGAAAAATCATTCAAATTTAAAAATTGCATGACACAGATACATACATCAAATATTCTCAGCGCCTAATATTCAGATTCGAAACGTAGAACATAGCGTAGAATTTGCATCATATTGAATCTGTCGCCAATGATAACCACAATTTCAATAATTTAACTAAAATTCTGTAAAAATATCGATCATGATCTGTCTGATTTTGATTGGATGTTAATATACATAATTTTAATCCAGCTGTGAAGGGCCAACGTTATAACAATATTTTATTTTTATCATGAAAGTTACGGTGATGTCGAAGTTATACAGCTTCTATAGTGGAGACACAACCACGGGGCTTTATACTATCACAAAAATATGTCAAAATATGAAAATAATTGATAATTTTATTCTACATTCGCAATACAAAATACAAAATACACCATAGGTTAATGATTAATCATTAAAATTATTATTATGGTAAAATATAAAAATTTAAAAAACAAATGAATGCGTTATATTGTAATTGTAGTTAATTCTACCGTCGGTAATAATTAATCAAAACAATTTATAACAATTCTGTAAATTTTCATTATACTTTTCTTTATATTGAATCATAATAATGAATTCGTGATTCATATAATTATATAGTCTTGAATGGCTGTTTCTTCCAAATAAAATGCAACATTCAATCATTAGGTAGCAAAACGATTTATGTCACGTTTGCTATAATTTTTCTTTTCTTCTTTAAGGCCTATAGCAGCCAATAGGTGACACTATTTGTTAGTGATCACAACCTAGAGTAGCTGGAATGTGCTCTATAAAATAAAATCGATTTGATTCTATAAAAATTACTAAATGCTGAAAATATTATTATATATACAATTTTTGATAACCTTTAAATTATTAAATTCAGCCAAAAATAAAAATAATATTCTTCAAAGAATATTTATCTATGTCATTTTATCTTAAATGTAAATATCAAAAATTCATAACTGAAAATATATTCCTCTAATTTTCAGATCAGATGTTCTCAAATAATGAAAATCAAAATATAAACACGAAAACATCAAAGTTAACCTCAGCTTCTGATATCATGACTTCGACAGTTTCAATTGATATTATCTTCTGGACAACTTATATAGACAACTTTAGCCTCTATCAAACATCTAAGTAAACTGGGAAGGAAAAAGAAAGAAACAGATGAAAAAAAGGAACCGAAAAAATACTGGAAAGATGGCGATTAACCCCTCTCCTTCCCTGGGGGAAATTAGCGCTTTTCATCTTCTTTTGTTCCTTTTTAAGTGTGGTCGATCGGTAACACAACAAAGGCGAGAAAGCGAGAGAGTCGGACACTGAAATATTGATTGACGTATCAGCTGGAAGCCCGTCTCAAGTCTTTTATCCTCTTATTTCCGCAGCAGTTTGAAATGGATGATACACTTGTGAATGTCAGTCTAATTTCAAAAGCCAGCTGTTGGTTCTCTACCTTGGTGTTGTGTTGTCATTCTTTCTCTCTGTTATATAATCTATCACACAATCTATAGTCGTGTGTGCAGTTATGTATGCTTCCATAATATTATAATCGCTTACACTGTATCAGCTAACACGGAAAGATAATATCCGGTGTTCCACACCAGCTTGATTAAACTGGAAATGCCCGGGATATTCTCATATTGTTGTATAAATTGTAACCAAACACACTTCTGTTTAGCATTACGTAACTCACATTACCATAATTCTGCTGTGAAATTGTTAAATGACGGCCAGACACCATTTTCAAGTGCCAACATTAAAAACTAGGGCTCCGCGTTCTCTCCAAAAACGCAAAACTGTTCGAATTAGTGTTAGAATATAATATAATAAATAAAAAAGGCACAAAGAGGGACTGATAATATCATGTAAGAAGAGTGTCATCCACAACTCTCTGCATGAACTGAAACATCTGCCCCATGTGGTTTACTCAGCTGCTTGCTGCATGGACGATCAATTACACTTGGGAACATGGCGGGAGGTTGTTAGCTTGCCTTATATATAGATATGTAGAGAAGTATGCATCGCGAATTGCTCACATATGACTACGTATACTGTTTTACAGTCTATATATAGAGGAAAGAGTGTCATGTCGATTTCTTTTTATAATATAATAGCTGACCGAATAGTTTATCGAAATTGCGATTGAAAATTCAGTTTGAAAAGTATATAAGTCGGCAAGGTTCTTTTCTGCCTATATACCTGTTTTTGTTAACTTATTTCACGATTAGTTTCCAACCAACGAGAATCTTGTCAAGCTAAAGTTATTATACTGCATCGAGTACACAATAGAACTAAAACGTCAACTCATATATTATTATATCTGCCGTCCACTATAACACTCTAAATATAATAACAATGGTTACAGTATGTTTAAAATTTGGTGAAAAAACTCCATTGATTATAATATGTTATTTCCTCTAAAGAACATAATAATGAATAAGCATTAAACTATACGGCAATATAAAAATTTCAGTATAAACAAAAAACTTTTTAAAACTTTACAGATTAATAAAAAAAATGACAGGTCAACATACTGCTGCGAATAATTATTATAAACTAATACAATGGTGTAATAGTAAAGTAAAGCCAGACTGTTATAATTATATTATTATACCCAACGCTATATCTGCAATGAAACAATCACATCACAACTGAGATCAAATCGACAAAACTAACTAAAATTGACACCAGGATTGACATCTTATTTATCTACAGATGCAGCGCTTGGAAACTGGCAAAACCACAAACTTTTCCCCCCAAACAATATCCCGGGCATGACCTCAACCAATTCCACCCGATATAATATATACATAAGCCAGATATAACCCATCCAGGCCAATATACGAAGAATAAATGAGATATTCATTTGCCCCATTTCTAAAATTGAGTTAGAGAGATAGTTCACCACATGAATATTCCGCACATCTCCAATTGCCCAATTAATTCTACATTTGAATAAAAAAAGGGGGGAGACTGGCAAGAACTCTAAAAAAAAACTTCCAAAAGGTTAGTCAATCTATCAAATATAGAAAAAAGTCCATTTTAAAGAAAAAATGGTATCAAAAACTTTTACTATATTATAGACCCCGAATTTACAAAGAAAGATGTTCGCTGACTTCTCATATCAGCCAATTTTTCAGCCGATTGTATTACAAAAAGAAAGTTGCGCTCACTTAGATCATTATAATGTACGCACAGAAAACTCTGAGGAGTAGGATCTGAAAATATTATTATCCATATCAGACCAAGGGAGTAAATCGACTGGCATTTCCCGGTAAAGATCACCAGATTTCGTCTCACTTTTTTAATCTATGCAGTGATCTCCCAAAAAATAGTTTACCCCAGCGCTCTGCTCTTCCTTGCTCTTATCTTTTCTACCCTGCGTTGTATATTATGTTAGCCCGGTAAGGTTTTTTGTGGATGTCGAAAGGAATACTCTGAGACAATTCACTTTTGTCTTCACCGTGAATATTATACATTATCATAATTAGATTAAATTAAATTATATAGCACAATCAGTTCAGAGGGGGTGATATATATATATAGGATGGTTAAGGCTAAATTCGTTTTGGCTCTGTTCAAACGTTAATCGAGGTATAATCGATCAAATTCGTTGGATTTCTTTTTTTACAGCTGGCTCCATAATTTGGGTCATTGTCAAAAATATGGATCTTTGTTCAATACATAAATATAGGTATAAGTGTACTACTATAGTTATGAAGAAAATAGTACAATTTAAATGATAAGAATGATCCCATGTAAATGATCCCTTTCAACCCAATATATAGGCCCTAATTAACCCTTTGTATACGTGAACATATTTTGTAGTTTGCTACGTGGAGGGGGGGATAAACTTCCTATCATCCGATTAAGCTGAAATTTGGTATACATTATACATTCTAAAGATTTGTCTAGCTATTTTTTATTTTCAAAAAAATTAATCGATTAGTATAATTTTTATAACCTGATTACGTCATAAACTCCAGTTAGGAAAACTATAGGAAAATAACCATCATATATTATGCTTGTACATTGACCTATATATGCTATAACTTTTGATCAATGCAACCAATTGACTTGATTCTTTTTGCATCTGATTCCAGATCACAATAGCTATATTTGTTTGGTATATTTTTATAATTATACCACTTATATAAATAAGCTATAAGTAGTATAATATGCTCTTTGAGTATTATTTAAAATTCCTGGTTATTTTAATACATAATTTAATTATTCAAGTTAAATGGATATGATTTACGATAAACTTATTTTTTCTATTAATGTTGCAAGAATTAGCTCCTAATATCAGCGGAAACTATGAAAACCAAAGGGTGGTGGGGTATAAAATAGATCAATAATAACACAATTTTTTCTAGTATGTAAAAATATTCGAAATTATATTTGTTATATTTTTTAATTAGATAAAAATGTTTTAGCCACTGAGAAAAAATAAGGGTCATACATTTTATAATTCAATGAAAAACTTAATTTCTTTGAAAAAATGCCATGCCCCTCCACAATGGAGTTTGTAGTGCAATTTTGTATATTTTGTATTTTATATTTTGTAATGCCAATAAATGTATTGAATGAAACTTATCCCGTAGCATTGTTACATTACATAAATTTATTGATTAAAATTATGGAAACTTGAACAATCCGGTAAACTTATTTAATTACAATCCGGTAAACTTATTTAATTAAAATATTGTTTTCTTCTTTAATAATGGTATATTCAAAATATGTTACTATATTGATTGCCTATATATACAATAATGTAAGTAACCGCATATATTTGAAGGTCAACAATTACAGTAGACGGAATTTCATTTATTTTTTACAGTCTTTCTGATCGAAGAATTATTTTCATGTTTATCTCTTTTAATATATATATATATATGTCAACACTTTCAAGTATAGCCACCACCAGTGTAATAAAAATTACACAATTCCAGTTTATGCCTTCCCAAGACTAAGCATAGACCAGTATAGAATGACATGCACAGACGGAAACCGACTAGACAGAATTATTATATGAATGTAGAGAGGCCTGTATAAGTCACCAGAAAACAGAAATCAAAAGAAACCCCCTGAACTGTGTCATGAAAGGAGTTTATGTTGTATATTTTATATGTAATTTGTTTATTACAACTATGATAACCGAGTGAGTTACATTTAATGTCTGATGTATACCTATAACATATAAGGTATCGTCATTAATAGTTTCAAGTGGCTGGTGTAATAAATTACATAATCCCTGATAATACGTAGTGCGAGGCCTTTTATATTATGTTACTCCTCAACCGGGCAGCAAGGACAGCGCAAGTATATAATATATAATTGACTAAATGCGAAACTCAATTGCAACAATCAATAAGGTGATGCTTAACAGAACCAGGGAGTACTATAAATAGCAAATACTATTTATAGTACTCCCTGACAGAACCAATAAAAACCCTGCCCACGTCCCCCCCCCCCCCTAGCGAATACACCAACACACGTCCTCTCCTCTAAGTGTAGATGTAATCAGAACACTGACTCACCACTGGCGGTCTGCAGGGCGAGGACGTCGCTATGGTGACTGGAGCCGGCGTAGTTGCTGGCTCTCACGCGGAGTCGATAGCTGGCCCCGAAGTGGAGGTGTTCGATGGTGCAAATGGTCTCAGAGCCGCGATAGGCAACCTGGGGGGGGGGGGCAATTGGTCAGTGGCATGGAGATTGGGGGACGACGAGCTATGGACGGGGCAAGATTTATGGTTATTTTTATTTAATTTATTATTTATAAATAATATAAAATAAAAAAATTTAAATAAATTATCACAAAAAGGAAATATTTAAATTCAGCTCTTATAATATATTATTTATAAATAATATAAAATAAAAAATTTTTAATAAATTATCACAAAAAGGAAATATTTAAATTCAGCTCTTATAATGTAAACGATATTTTGAAACACAATAATTTATTTTAAAACTCGACGATAATATTAATGAACACATTTCATAGTAAGCTGTAGGTTTCCGAAGCTTTTAATGTGATTTTTGAATATTTAAAAAAAAAATTATATTTAAATGCACTGTGGGAGGCCTGACACTGTCTATAATATAAAAGATAGAACAACTATAAGTCAAGATCTATTAACATAATTATGATGTAATTCAGTCAGTAAAAATAAGTTGTCAAAATAGTCAATAATGGATTAATAATTGGTCGTGTCGACTAATTAAATATATTTATATATCTTTATCACAAAATAATATTAGAAAACAACAAGGTTCTATAGGAATTATTTTTCATCTATAAATCATGAATAATAATTTCGTAATATATTTAAGTTTTTAAATATTTATATAATCTTATACTGTTATTAGAAATGCAGTATTTGATGAACTGAAAATATGATTGAAATAAACGTTTCAAAATATTACCCATATTCTACATTAAAGATTTTTTATTACAGTAATTATTTATTAAAATATTCCACACAAACTTTTTTAATCATAAATTATTTACCGACATGTCTTGCAGAGCAAATCCCAAACCGAATATAATATTAATTATCAACTCACAACCTGAATCAATATTAACTGTCTATAAGCTGAAGTCACCGAGAACTTCATGTTCCAAGTTCATGGAACCAACGCATGACGAGTTTTAAAAGCATTAAGAGAAAATTTTTAAATAATTGATTCGAAAAACTATAACATTGAACCTGACAACGACAATATTCCTCCATGAATCCGTGCAGTGAAACTCCACAAAACACTTCCTCTGCAGAGTTGAGCGCGTCTCACAGCCAGAACAGTGCACCTTACTATAACGAGGCTATATGTTATGCACCATCATATACACAGTCAGGCATAACCGTGTGTACGCTGTCCAGCAATGGGACCGACCTAGAGCTCCTGTTGTTTGCAAGCTGGATGTCGTGATGGCCCGATTATAATATGATCACAATATTATACTTTTGATGTAAAATCCTGCCGAAGTAATATTATACAGTCGAAGGTCAACTTTGAGTCATTTTTTAATTGAATATGGATGGCATTATTTATTAGATTATATTATCTAATCCTACGGCAGTGGGATTGTTAGCTCAATGTTCTAAAAATAGAACACAGCGTCAACCTACAGCAGGT
>JAUZND010063861.1:0-17854 GCA_034780555.1 Coelogynopora nodosa | reverse complement strand
CAGATCCATAATATACTAACAATAACATAATATATTAAAATAAAGAATGTAGCAGATGGTGACCTGATCTCTGTCCAATTATATTCCGTTATATGTGCGTATTATACTAGTTAAATAACAATGTACACGATGTTTGAACAATTCGTGTATGTTCCTCAAATTCTTTTCAGGGTGATGACATTTCTAGTTATATATAAACACAGTTATGCAGGTTATTTGTTTTTTTAGTAACTTTGTTACTGTACTTTTTTTCAATTTACCAAGCTCTGAAAATAAAGTGCTATTAAGAATTTAGCTAAATTTTTCATTCAATTATGATAATGCATTTTGGAATAGTAAAATAATTGCAAAATATACAATTTATGAATTATTCATTGTACTTCATCTCTATATAAACTGTACAATAATGTACGTTTTATAATTTTTACTAAAAATATTTAAGCTGTAGATAAAAGTAAATCAACTTATACATTTTCAATTAATATTTTTGTTATATATTTCGACCTATAAAATTATTTTTGATGGTAATTTTTATTCTTCTTAAACGTTTAAACAGTTGTTATATACAAGTGAAATGTAGCAAAATGTTGCAATAAATATGTCATATTAAATATGCGATAACTGTTAAACTGTTAATTTTAAATTAAAAAATGTAATGAAATGTTTATTGATAATAAGTAATGAATTAAGAATGTTTCCATATGAAAGGAATTACAATTACAATTACAATAACAATAAATATATATAGTATAAAAATACTAATAATAATATGCTAAATTCATCTCATATACATTTTGAAATCTTTATTATGCAATATCATTTCAAAAATTGTGTATGCTTTATTAAATAAATTTTGTAATCAAATATGTGTTAATGTTCACTTGTAATTTTACTTTTTGTCATTTAATCTATGTCATAAACGTAGTATATATTTCAAATCAGTTTAATTATCTTTAAGTAATTTGTTAGATTGTTTGCAATTTAATCGTTCAACCTGATAAATGATTATTTTTGACAATTTTCATGTGATTATTACTTTCTTCTGATTGCAAAATGTTTCAGATAGTAGGCCTTTAAATTTTGTATTATATTATTTTTATAATATGATCTAATCAGAGTAAGATTATTATTTATTTATTTTAATTTAATTTTTTTAAATTTATCTTTTACTACTATTAGGTAACATTTATATTTCGACAGAGAGATGTCGTAGACTCCAATGACTTTCTCAACTATTCAATTCCACAATATGTAATGCATTATACATTATACGCAACTTCGTTTTCATTTACAATGCTAAATTACAATTGAAATATTTTGAAAGATTAACATTTAAGAATTGATAAATTAACTTATTTAACTCGGTTGAATGTCATTTTGATTTTTTGAATTGCCATAAAAATTTTAATTTTTAAATTTTAATGTTTTTTCCAAAAAGTCAAACGATATGATTTGTTTTTCAATAAAAAATATAATTAAATTTAATAGTGTAATTTTCTGCGAAACATTTTGATTTATACTCTACTTATAACTTTATCAATTTTCAAAACAGGATTCCCCCATTGGTATTTGGTTGTATTAAGTAACACTGGATATAATGTATAAGGTTAAGATCAATAGTATAACTCCAGTTACGATCCTTAGATATTTCAGTCTATTTTACTTCTCTAATTTTTAGGAATCCCAACGGTCGTAAACATTAGCATGTATATCACCACGATTGGATCTGTTCGCGAAGTTGATATGGTGCGTTATAGAAAATATACAATATACCCCTCTATACTATAAATAAATCTATTGTGTTTTCTATACAGGAATACACAATGGACACATATTTTCGTCAATACTGGTTTGATCCACGCTTAGTCTACAACGACACGACTGAAGATATTGTTCTGAGCTACAGAGTCAGTAACTATGTTGTTGTCAATTGGAGTTGAAGAGTGAACATTTTAATTGGTCTTATATGTCATGTTTAATGTTTATCAAATTAGAACATTGTTTTTTTGTGTGTCTGATCTAAGCCTATACAAAAATATGCTACAGAGAATATAAAAATACAAATAACTGCGACGTATGTATGGCGTTTTATTAAAATAAAATGTTATAGCATAATTTGGTAAGAATTTTTTTAATTTGCACTAATAGTGTGTCGTTTAAATATTAAAAATTAGAACATTGTTTTTTTGTGTGTCTGATCTAAGCCTATACAAAAAATATGCTACAGAGAATATAAAAATACAAATAACTGCTACGTATGTATGGCGTTTTATTAAAATAAAATGTTATAGCATAATTTGTTAAGAATTTTTTTTATTTGTACTAATAGTGTGTCGTTTAAATATGAAAAATGGATATTCATAAATAAACAGTTAATGAAAAGTTGAACGAAAATGGAACATAATTAAAACTTGTATTATATTATACTAGTAATACAAATATTTTAATAATATTTATATATATATTTACTAAATATAAATATCATTATTAGTATTATTACCGTATTTTTACAGTGTTTTTATAATTTTCTATATGAATAATAAATGTATCAGTAATAAAAATAAACGATATACTAAATTGGAATAAGGTTTTAGTTTTCAGGTTATGTATTTTATATTATTGTTATAACGGCTTATATACATTGTTTTTTTTCCAGAACTGTGTTAAAAAGTAAAAATTGAAATAATCATTTATTATATTTTTAATTATCTTTATTGTTTATTACACATATATTTAGCTTAATAAAAGCGCCTTTTTAAAGTTGTTATTTTTAAAGATCAGATAAAATCATATTTTATTATCAGAAACATAACTTTTTTTTGTCTACTGAGAAACTGGTTCAATTCTAACTTTAAAATAACCAACAAAAGTATGTTTCATTGTTTCTTTATCCGCCCCATCAACAATGAACGATAAATGAACGAGTTTACATGTATTATCTGTATCTGTCCTCTGACCTCTAACGTTCTCTCTTTAATGTTTCGATGTCCATATCATAGTGCTTGTACATTCATTCCATTTTGCAGAAGTATCACTGATCAAATTTGTATGTAGCACTTTTTTCCCAACATATCTTAAAATAAAAGCGTCAGTAGACTATTACTAATTAGAACACTAATCGTTTTTAATAAAAATGGTTCTTAATATTGAATGTTATGATTTTGCTTATAATTTTGTTATACATATCATTTTTACCTATAGGGTCTCCAGAAAGCCAACACTTGATACGTTTAAACTCGTATTATTTTAATATTAAAAAACATGCAAATATTATATTGTTGATATATTCATTAATATTGTTTCGATCAATAAATGGGATTTATTAAAATAAATTATATTTTTTTGTTGAATTATATTCATTTATGTATATTACTGGTTATGTGTTCATAAATTATAACAAAATCGAAATTAATTTATAAATTAATGTCAATTAAATTGAATATTTGAATGATAAACAGTCAACGAATATCAGTCATTTGACATCTATTCATCAGCCAATGCATTTTTATTGGAATTTGTAAAACATTAATTAATATATCTTAAACGATTATGATTTATCGATTTTATAATTTTGCTTTAATTAACTATTTTAATGTTATTTATTAATTTTCATTATTTTTATCATTACAATAATTATATATAAAATATAATGTTTAAATATTTTTTAATAATAAATTATTAGGTTAACATTTTTAGTTTTACGGAATTCATCATTAAAATTTCTTTGTAAATATTTTAACGGCACAGTTAGTATTTTTTATTCTTATTAATATAAATTTTCTATTTCAAATAGGTAGATAATCAATATATTTAATTGCAGGATTTTAGTCGTATTTGGATTCCTGACTTATACTTCGGAGCAGAAAAGCGATCGAAATTTCACGATATTACAGTTCCTAATAGGTTGATTCGCATCAGTCCGGATGGAGCTGTCCTTTACAGTCAGAGGTATAATGTTCATTTTATGTTTAATTACAGTATAGTGTCGGACAAAAGTTTAGAATAATTTTTTCAAAATTCGAAAATTGCATTATTCTTTTATTTTAAAATGCTTTATGATAAATAATATTAATGATATTTAAGTCTAATTCAATGATTCCGAACCTGCGCAGGCAAGCTAGAATCGAATAAGTGGATTAAATTAGATGAATAAGGAACTCTGAATAATGTTACGTAACAGTTTTAGTGAATGCAGCTAAATGTTATTACGGGCTTCCCGTGTGTCTGACTGGCTTAGAAATGATAGGCACTCTGAATGATGTTACGTAACAGTTTTACTGAATGCAGCTGTTTTATTATTGCAGTCCCGTGTGTCTGACTGGCTTAGAAATGATAGTGCAAGTGTATAAAACACTCACTGCAAAATAAAGTCTTCATATTTTGTTGGCTATCTATGCAATATCTTGTCATGCCTGAGCGAGCCCAATTGACACCGGCTCTTCGAGCTTCAATAATAAATTTGGCCAAACATGCAGCCAAAACACAAACAGAGATTGCGAATGACCTTCAAATATCCCAGGCGCCCGATACACATATTATACGACAACATGCAGCTGGTCAAACATCACCGCTGAAGAGGTCCGGTCGTCCAAGGAAAACAACAGCCTGTGATGATATCGTTATTCACTGATCTGCTGTAAAGAATCCCTTCATTACGGCAAGTGAGATCAAGAGAGAACATCACGGCGCATTGTCAGAGGTCTCAGTGCGAACAATTCGTCGAAGGTGGGTAATAAGGCGATGAAGCCTGTCAAGAAGCCATTAATCACGAAGGCGATGTTGGCGAAGAGGTTGCAGTTTTGTCGTGATCACAAAGAGTGGGGCATTGAGCAATGGCGCAAGGTTCTATTTAGTGATTAGTCGAATTTTGACATCAATCCTGCTGTCCAACACTTTGTTCGTCGCCCTAGAGGCAGCTCGCCCTTGAATCCACAGTATACCATGAAAACTCGAAAGCATCCTCAATCAGCGATGATATGGGGTTGCTTTAGTTTCCGGCGACGAGGTGCTTTAACATTCTTGCCAGTGAATTCCAGGATGAATGCTGTGAAGTATATTGATGTTTTACGCGAAAAGTTGCCAATATTCATGGATTTGTGCGAAGCAGAAGTGTTTCAACACGATAAGGCCCCATGTCATTCAGCTCAAGTTGTCCAAACATGGCTTCAGAAGAACAACATCGCAGTGTTAAATTTACCTGGTAATTCCCCTGACTTAAATCTTATCGAGAACTTGTGGCAAATAGTCAAGAAGCAGATGGAATCCTGCACATACTCTAACCTTGACCAGTTAAAAGAAAATATCATGCAAGTATGGTGCACAGAGGTGACCCAGGACTATTGTGCATCTTTAGCAGACAGTATGCCTAGACGAATTGTCTGTCAAGCAGGTCTTAAAAAATAAGGGTTATCCCACCAAGTATTAACTATTTTGTAGCATTGCTACATTGCATCCAATAATTATTCATTTTTATTTATGTAATTCATTAATTCAAAAACATTTCACATATTTACATATAATTTCGTGTTGTTCACATGCTTCCATATTTTGACCATATTCCGTTGTCCTTCGATATCATGTGTCATGTATGTTGATGAAATGTTTTTATTTGTTTGAAATATCATTAATACATCTCGTAAGATCACAACAACTCCATAATAACACCAATATTTATCATAAGGCATTTTAAAATAAAAGAATAATGCAATTTTCGAATTTGTAAAAGTCAATAACAAATTTTGTCATTTGGTAGAAATCATTTTGAATATAGTCAGTTTCGTCACTCTGTTAAATATGCTCAAATCATATTTGACAAAACTCTTGTATTTATTGTAAGTATTGACTATATAATTATAAAATGATTGCTAAAGATATATCTTACAGTTGTTCATATATGCTTTAAATTAGAAAATATTATTATTAATCTTAATAATTAATTATTTTAATAAAAAAAATTAAATGTTAAATATTTAATTTGAATCAATTATTAATATTAGAAAATGTATAAACTATATATAATGTCCTATACTTCACTTCTGTTGGAAATTGGTAATGTCACCTAGATAGGATAGGTTATGAATTTATATTATGAATTTACGTTATGAATTTATGTTATGAATTTACCTTACAAAAAGTATCTAAATTATTAGTATTTAAAAATAATATTTATGGACAGAAACATTAGTCACTTTTGTTTTTATTCAAGACTAACTATGGCAAAACACTGTGCAATGAATTTTGAGATTTTTCCAATGGATTCACAGAAATGCAAGTTCACGATTGGAAGTTGTAAGTGACTTTATAATCAAAATTTATTCTATAGGGACGTTGTAACTTTTTAAAATAGGCATGGTTTCAAATAAAAGGTACAATGTGAATATAATATATATTCGTTATAAAATATAGATTGTGACTAAAACTAAGTAGTAATTTATGGAACATCAAATCTCATGCTGTCATTAAAAAAATTAATTTGTGAATTTAATACAAATTTATATGTTAAATCTGTTTCTTTGTTAAATATTTTGGAAGGATGACGAAAAATCGTTGTATTTATTTTGAATTAAATATTTAGCAAGTTTTAAATCTATTATGACATATCAAATATCATTTGCTATAGTTAATATATTCATATTAAATGTTTTTAATGAAAGAATATATTATCAAGAACATGTTAATTTACAGACAGCTTTACGACCAAGCGCATTATGTTGCATTGGCGTGAAACCGGCGCCCTTGTATTCGACCCGAACATTACATTGCCAGAATTTATTTTGGACAGAACAAAAGCGAGCACAGGCGACTGTACTGAAGTATATATAACTGGTGAGCAAGTTTACTCTGAATCCTTTAAATTATATTCTACTAAAGATCATTAAACTGTAAGTTGCTCGAGCGGGTGTGACATGTGCTTCAATATACGTACACAATTAGGCTATAAGTAAATTTTTAAAAAAATAATGTATTTAACGTAACGTCAGAATCTGTTTGATAAACACTCGGTGACGGATCAAGGGCTCTGATTCTGCATGGAGAAGTGAGTATAGTTTATGAAGCGCGTCCACTTCACCAATGACTCTCAGACTCATAGAGCGGTTTCGAAAGGTTCTGCCATATAGATTAGGCTTTTCGAACTGCTGTAACGGGTATTGCAAGAAACATGAAACTGTTTCAACATTTGTTATAGATTCTGCTCCGTCGTTGCGATGATAGAACTTTTTGTATTAATTATACTATGCTAGAATCATCTATAAACGTTTCCCTTGTTTTCAAAAGATAAGCGGACCATGTATTTTATGCTTAAAAATCACAAAACATTTCAATTTAATTATTACAGAGTAGTTTTAATTGTTGTACACCATATAATACGTCTCTAACTAGTTATGCAATTGTTGGCTAATGGTATTATTATTACAGCATCAAACACATAGTATTAACAGATTGATCTAGTAGAAGGAACTGTTTAAATTGATGTTCTAAGTATTTTAGACAATTCACTAGCATTTCCCGGTCGTGCTTGTAAGAGTCGAAAATGCTCTCTTAAAAATACACAAAAATTGTTTTAAATATTTTGGAATACAACTTAGCTTATTAAATAATTTTAAAAAATTACATTAAATGGCGCCTCAAATTTAATAATAATTTATTATTAATTAATTTTAAAAAATAACTGTAATTGTTGTACTCGACAAACGTTTGATGATATTTAAAACTGTTCGCGTTCTTCCAGAGCTTAACAATATCTTTTTATCTTTACAATCATTTTCAAAATATGTTATCAAGTTTTTTATTTTAATATAATTTTCATGAAATGTTTTACATAAATTTGTTTGTGATTTATTATATTTTTAATTTTTTTATAAACGTAGAATTCATATAATTTATTTAATATGTATAGGTATATATCATTGCAATGGTTCAATTTTATTTTTAGTAATATTTAGTGTGAGTTTTTGTTATTTATTATATTTTATAAACAATTTTTACACATTTTTAATAAGTGTTATAAAAAATCGAATATATATATGTCTTATACATGCACATCATTTAATTACTGTCAACACTTGAAAAATGCATATAGATTTTCTCTCATTTGCCAATTGATATATTTCAAGATATATTGTATATACATAAATTCATTTTTAAAAAATAATTCATAAAGTTAATGATATATCAAAATCAGTAAACATGCAGGTTAAAAATAAAATAGTTAGAGAAATTATTAATCAGTATTCACACAAATGAAACGGAATAAAATATTGCGATACCAAATTAAACCCAATAAAATCTAAAATTATGCATTACCGTAATCTACTAGAACTGTACATATTTCAAATTACAATTTATGACAGTGTAATAATTTTAGTAATTTATTGAGGCCATTCAACAATTTTGAAAATGGTAATATTATTTGTTGAAATCGTTTTACAGTTAAATGTGATGACTTAAATGAAGTCATTCGCAAAATATTTTAGAAACATAAAATTCTACGTTTTTCGGTTTAATTGTTAATTTATATAAATTGAAATTTTTAATTCACTTTAACAAATATAACTTTTCTGCAAATAAAAATATTGTACAATTAAAGTTCGTGGTTTGCAACACAGGTTTTCATAATTGGTTGATAAACGGGTACGGGCATTTCGTCTTATCATTGTACTAAGTTAATCCGATGACGCAATCAAAATGAAAATATAATTGTGCCATATCGTCTTATGCAGTTTTTGCATTTAACTAATTGAACTATATATCTAACTTCACTCAGTTAATGGAATTTGTTAAGTCAAGTAAAGGGGACGAGTCCCAGTTCGCCAACAGTCCCCATTCACCCACATTCCAGTTCACCCACACTTTTTCCAGTTCACCCTCACTTTTCCCAGTTCACACACACTTGTCGGGACTACCATACAATATAACGATGCTAACAATGCTAATGATGTTACTTATTTGTCGTCTTCTGTTTGCTTCTTCTTCTAAATATTAACATATGATATTTTCTATTTTTATTCATTCCTTTTTTTTGATCACTTAGTGTTGACAAAAAGCTTGGAAAACTATAAAAACATGCGATTTTACTTAGTCGTTTTCTTTTACAGTTTTTATTTTGTTAAAGAACTTATTAAACAGGCCAATGTGTGGGTGAGCTGGGTAGAGTGTGGGTGAACTTAAACTGGTGGCGAACTGGGAGACAATCAAGTAAAATGTAGTGACATTTTGTGTTTGGACTATTTCATGTTACATTTGAACTACAACAAAAATGAAAAACGATACTGGAGGTGCAGAAATCGCAAATATAAAATGACGGCAGTCACACAAAACGACACCTTAATTTCTTCCAGAGGCAATCACGATCACATGCCTTAAAAAGCCAGAATTGCAATAATGAAAACGTAGAAGCAGCCAATACCGCCGCCAAAGACAATAAGTTTGTTTCACTCAAACGAAACATGCTGTTTATATTATTATACCTCAATATATGCACCGATTTTTGCTATATTATAACATAAAATTATACCTATAATCATACACAATAAGACAAAATGAAATAAGACCAAATGAAACATATGTAAGATATGTAACAACATGTTATTGCATGAGAAGTTTACAATCAGTTTTAATATTTTAATGTATGAAAAGCATAATTTCTGGAAGAAATATACATATAAAGAACCAAAAATATCGAAAAATTAGGCAATAAACATTTTATAAGAAACAAATGAAAAATGGTTAAAACGGTTTAATATTAGCTATACTTACTGAACGCGTAAAATATTTAATATTAACCTCTTCTAATAATTCTTGAATAGTAAGTATTAAACTGCCATTAACAGTTTTAATTATTTAACTAGATTATGATTTTAAAATAATATTAAAGTATATACTTATCTCTACTAAGAGGTTGTTATATATATTTGCAAATGTTTTAATATATTCTGTATACAGACAATTATTTAGGAAATATAGAAAGATGTTTATGAAAATATAACCGAAACAAATTAATAGTCTATATTTATATTTTTCGGATAAGTAAGACTTTATAATGTTTGAAACACTTCAATTTTATGTTATGCAAATAACAATTGAAAGATTGAAGCAAAAAATTAAGATTAAGTATTTTAACGATGTAATGAAATATTGATAAAGTTCTGCTCAAAATATACTTTTTACTATGCTAAAACGTATTTTATATTGACATTTAATGTTTAGAATTAACAAACTAATTTAAAGACAACATTTTATCAAACACATTTAGCAACTGTTAATTTAATAAATACCTATTATACTATTTGAAACAGGAACTTTTGCCTGCCTCTACGTTCAATTCACAATCCGGCGTGAACTAGGATATTACCTGATTCAAACGTATGTACCGAGTCTGCTCATTGTTGTCCTGAGTTGGGTCTCCTTTTGGATCGATGTTAACTCAGTTCCGGCTCGAATTAGTCTCGGACTCCTCACTGTACTCACAATCACCACTCAGAGCTCTGGGATTCGAAGCCAATTGCCCAAAGTATCTTACGTGAAGGGTGAGTGAGCAAGCTTAATATCAAATGTCTCAAATGTGACTTTTCATTTACAAAAATTTAACTGTGTTAAATTAAAACACAATCAATCAAATCTCAAAATTGAACTTGTTAGCATAACATGATTAATATTTTAAGACAGAAATGCATAGCTACCGAGATTAAGAAGTAGAAACTCTATACCCGTCTAATGTACTTGTCTTTAGATGTAATGTCATCTGACGACTATATATTGACGTTCTTTGCGGAGATGTGTTAGCTAATACTCCGGATTTTTGCATCTATGATAAAAAACATTGAGAAAATCTTTTTTAGCTTGCGTTCATTAATTAAACGGTAAGTTAAGAATATTTAAACATAAAAGAAAGTAAATGAAACTAAATCGAACTGTAACAATTCATAAATTATAATCAAACGTATAAAGCTTGAGAATATCACACACAAACTTTAGAAAACATAGATTCATTTTTATTTTCCCAATACATTTAATATGATTATTATAGTATTGAAAAGTAATTATTTGTTATTGTTATGTTAATGATATATAAAGCAAATACTTTAAATCTCATTTATTCTGAAGTTATACTTAAGAGATTTAATACCTCAAAGTTTAATAAATTGTCGGTATTTCCCGGCCCCATAATGATATTATTATATATTATTACACATTCTAAAATTAAACATTCAAATTACCGTGTCCAGAGCTCTGAAAATCTATTTTTTAAATATAAATAATCTAAAAATAAATTATTAAATACTTTAAATTAAAAATAAATATATTTTTTTGCTTTACGGATAAATTAATATATTTAATAAAAATCGGTTAATTTTTTTAGGTATTCATTTAATAAATAAAATAAAGGAACAAAAACCTAAAAAGCAAGTAGATCGTTTCTTTCATCATTATTTAATCGTTAGATTAAATTCTCTTTCTTATTATAGGTAACCAGCCTAGATTTCTTTTGGAGCCTCTGGTTTCCTTTTCTATCATTTAAACAGTATTATTCATTAGTTTAATTTTATACGTACTTTTTAATTAAAATCGTTTTTAAAAAAATAAAAATTATTAAACCAATACAACGTTAAATAAACTAAATTTTATGTTATTATGATTCCATCAATTAAAAAAACTAAATAAAAATTGCACCAACATTAACTCCCATAGCCTATATACAACTTTAACAAGAAACAAGCATTTCTCGCTACCTTATTTAATTCAAGAAAATTCAATGGCTAGAAATGTTTAGAACATGAATAAATGTAGCGTCTAATAAATTTGAAAATTAAATAAATATTTTGTGATTTAATAAAATAACAGGATGCGTTTTTATAAAGTTGAATGCACGTCCCGCACCATTTGGCTCGCTACAAGGAATTGTTTATTTTTGTTATTTATAAAATAAATTGTTATTAAACAAAAGATTACAAATTTATTTAAATATTTTTACATATTTAAAAACACGTTAATAGAAATATTTCCAGAACTTTTGACAATTTTATCTGCTATTTAGTCTGATAAAATACTTCATAGTTTTATAATCCATATGAAACCGAATGATAACTTTTGTATTACTGTTTATTTAGCCATTGATGTGTGGATGTCCGTCTGTACACTCTTCGTATTTGCGGCCCTTTTGGAATTTCCCATAGTTAATGTTCTTTTTCGAATGGACGCCAAAAATAAAAAGAAAGCGAAAGCCGGACAATTAAAGAAAGTTATCTCACCTGTAAGTAATTTTTACTTCTAAAACAAAGTGATTATTTTTTATGCTTCTGTAAAAAAATATTTTTAAGACGAAAAATATAGTGTTTCCTGATTTAATTTAAATTAATTTCTATTTAATTAAAATTTAAATTCTCTGAAATTTATATTAGTGTCAGGGTGGCCCAAAAGTCAGTTAACCCAAGTTCCAAGAATTATTAGTATGATTTATAGACATTAAAGTAGCAACCAATAGAAGCTTCCAGTGTTCTAAAAATAGATTTAGAAATTTTAAGAATTAATTTAACTATTGGAATTTCCAATTTACTTGTTGCATTCAGTGTATCCACATTATACACACTTAGAAAAAAGAAATGGCCCAAGTTCGACACAAGTATACCATTCAACAACGGGTATTGCTCATAAAATCATGGTATAAAACTGAATCAACTGTTGATATTACCATAGAATTTGGACGATTATTTCCTGCAACACCACCTCATTTTAGAGTAGGTATCTACAAGCTGCGTAAAAAATTTGAGGAAACGGGCACTGTTTTCGATGCTGCTAGGAGTGGACGGCCAAACTGCTCTGTAAATGAAGAACATCTTCAGTTAATTGCTGCTGCATATGTCCATAGCCCTAAGATATCTGTACCTAGGGCATTTAATGAACTTAATATTTCCAGAGGATCTCTGCAAAGAATAATGAAACAGTTGAAGCTGAAGCCGTATATCCCAAGACTGGTCCACCACCTAAATGAGGATGATCCCGACAGGCACGTGGAATTTTGCGAGATTTTTTAAAATCAGTTTCTAAATGAGGAACAGTTTTTAGATACGATACTTTGGACAGATGAAGCGCAGTTTAAAACCAATAGACATGTTAACCTACCCAATTGCGTATATTGGTCAGACACTAATCCAAATTTGGCCTTCGGCCGCGTGAGCAAAAATAAATTAGCGTGAGTAAAAACCATCAATTCGCGTGGCGTAATATACTATTACAGACAACTTACGCATGTTAAAATTGTACGAATATATATATATTAACTCTTAAAATCAATTTAATAAAAATATTTAACATTACTATTTTGTTATCCATTTATGTTAAATTATTTAAATAAAACGATTTTCCATTGATGAAAATTGATGTCGCAATATATGAAATCAATACGAGTCAAATCTCTATCTATTTCTTATTCTATGGTAAAAACAATACAAATTATCGTCATCAGAAGCTTAACTCACCAGGCTGTTGCATTGGTTCCACAGACAGTGTATGGGCCCCACTATCCTAACTCTGGACTCCCTTAAAATTAAACACGAACCCCCGTGAAAAATTATGGATCAACCCCAACATGTTTCGTTAAAAAAATAGAGGCTAAACTTATTAGAGCGTGATTTTCAAAATGACTGCTGAAAAAATTTAGAAAACTAAAAATGTTTCCCTAGTGTATAAAAACTAAAATGTTTAGACCACATCAGCTAATAATCTACTGTGTGGCTTTAACATTATTAACATTTGATATCATAATTTATGTATTCAAACTCAAATTACTGTTCCTAACAATTGCAGTTATTATCTGTTCAAGTTATAATTTCAAATCAATCTTCAATTAAGAGAAGAGTATATTTTATTTACTTGTCTTAAGCTAAATTTTGGGATAATTTTGCATATTTGTTTATTAGTTATACCTCACACACAAAATACAATTCATTTCATCTTACTATTTTTTGCTAAATGTCATATTATTATTTACTATGAAGTGTGCAAGAGAAAAAAGTATTAAATTCCGTTCGTTATTTTTTGGACAATATACTAATAGTTTTTTTTTATTTTACAGAGCAATTAATACATGTCTGTGTTAATTTGTGTACGTCAAAGTTCAATAAATAACAAATCAACATATAAAAACTTATCTGATTCGTAGATTTAATTAATCGTTCAAATATTTTACATGTATTTAAAAAAATGGTTTTATGCTAAGTTTACAAGTGCATTTAAACTATCGATTTGTTAATGTTTGTAACGAAAACTTATTTTTCAAAAACATGTGATGGGCATTCGAGTTTTTAAATATTGATAATTTTCTCAAGCATGTAATTTTTTAACGAAATTATTTAGAATTTTTTCTTCGAACAATAATAACATTTCTTCTGTAAATATATAATGAACACCAAAACAGAATATCATTAACCTTTATATAAATTAATAAGTTTCTGTGACAAAATCAAAAAAATGAATTTAATGAAATAAACTATATATTAGGTGATAACTAAACCTTTATCAGAGTAAAGAGAAAATAATTGTATATTTTAAACATCATTAGAATGTTATATTACATTACATTATATATATATATATATGTATGTATAAAATATTATAAAAATTATTGGAAATAATCAGATATCATCATAAATATATATTAAGTAAACAATACAGATAATTATTATGGAATAATCAATATAACGTAGAACATATATTAATAAATATATAACAAGAAGAAATTTAAAACGATAATAAAATAGTTGAAATAGATCCCCCATCTTTAGTTATACCATCTGTTTAAATGCATTTTAATTTACATATCTTTTCTTCTTCTTTTTTGGCAACGTTGTTGCATGGTCCAATTTTGATAAATTTTATAGCTTAAATTTTAACATCATCATAAGGTACTCCTTGTGATTGTATTACAGCCCTTCATTTTTCCTAAAGTTCCCACGAACTAAATGATATTAAAATTCATATTATATAAATAAATCATAATTTCGACCACCCAACAACGTAGTCAAAAAGAAGAAGAATATCTATATGCATATTTAAATGTTTGGAACTAGGTGGTATAAATAATATTGGGAATCCATTTCCATACTTTTATTAATGTTTTTAATACATTTTCTTTCTATATCTTTTATGATATGTTTTGTTATTGATTGTTCTATTATAATTATCTGTATTGTTTACTTAATATTAATTTCTACTGTTGTCTTTATTTTCAATATATCATTTTGATTTTTTCATAGACATTGGATTTACTGAAACAATTATTAAATAAATTACATAATCATTCATTGATCCGATCTGTATAAATGTTTTCCATATATATTTTAAAATTGATTTATTAAAAAAATTATCTATTTAACATAACATCGTAATTATCTATAAAATGTACAATTATTTTCTACATAGGCTACTCAGATGAAGATTTAGATTAAGATTAAGATTTAGATTAAGAATAGTTTATTTCCTCCAATTTATTGTTTAGATTTTGCCACAGAAATATCTTATTATATGTAAACATCAATTTTTATTAATTTTACGGGAAAATCTTTAAAAAATCGTGTTCTTTTTAAATAACATTATCTAAATTTATATTTATTTCTAATTAATGAAGAAATCAATTCCTCTTTTTACTAATTGTTTTGTTTTTTATATGGGTCTATGTGTCAATTAGGACTACATTTATTTCCTCGACACTAAATTTATCGTTATTGACACTTAGCGGCAAGGTATACTAATGTAGCGCGATGGCTGGTTACTGGGAAAAGTATGTGGTTGTCTAAACTTCCTAAGTTAAAATTAATTATTATTGATAGTAGACAAATCAGTAAAATGTGTACATAAAAATAGAACCTGAAAAAATAGTTCTGTATACAAAACACCTAATAATGAATAATGTGTCAAAATCACAATATAATAAGAAGGTACAAGTTTTTTGGCGACTTGTAAAAATATTTTATCCAGTGACTTAAAAATATATACTATATATAAGATCGTTTAGATGATTTAACATTTACGTCAATTTAATTTTAAATAGTTAATTATTTTACTTGCTCTGAGGCATTTTCAATTGAAAAAAAATTCAAAATGTATATGATAAATTTATTGTTTGATAGGAGAACCAATTTTTTTACATATTTTCGAAAATGAGTACTATAATACCAAATTAATGGCTTTTCTAAAAACAGATATTCAAAATCTGCATCATTTCACTTTGGGTAAAATATTTGATAGGGTCAAAATCCAAGATGAAAACATCTGGATAAATTTGACTAAACAGAAGATTTTAGAGCTTTAACAAATACATTATAATCGAATATATGACCATATTCAAAGTATCCGGAAAATATGTTTGTAGCTTACCTATGTTTTTATATGATGATATACTTTCTATTTTTCACTCCTATACTTGCACCTCTACCAGATAACTAAAACACTCTCATTACTTATATTTAATATTTCGTGCAAATACAGTTTTAACATTCTCACATTTTGTTGATAAGTTATTATTTTAGATTTAGATAAAAATATATTTAATGTATCAAAATATATATTAATTTTTTCGAAAAAAAAAAATATATATTAAATACATGTGAGTAAATGTAAGATATGCATATATTAGATTCTTAAACATACATCTACATTTATATTTATTTGTTTCCATTAGAAACAATCTTCAATTATAGCTCCAGTCCAATCAAATGCAGTTACAATAGACATCAATGACCAGGAGACTACTGAAAACGATCCTCCAAAGAAGGAAAGAAAGTGGTGCCGAATTTATAATAGCAAGAATCGAGCTCTGTCCACCGATACCATTTCTAGAATATTATTCCCGCTTTTGTTTGCATTATTCAACCTATATTACTGGATTTATTATAGCAATCGCTCGAAGCAATTTTAAAATTATTGCATTTATTTATCATGTTTATCATTATATTAAAAAGTTTACACAAAGAAGACGTTATGCACACTTCATTCAGATGTATCGCGTGTCCACTTTATTCTATAGCGCTAGTCACATACTATCATAATTTACTTCACAGAATATATTTTTTGCATAATCTACTGAGTATTTAAGCAACACATTCAATTATTGCGCTATAAGCCTACTCATTTATTTCAAAAGTGATATGATTTGTTCTTCTTTGTGACCTTAGGCACCAAGTTTCACATCAACATCTCTTGACTTTTAAATTAACTATAAATTGAATTGTTTTGTTTTCGATTGATTGTATAATTAATTTAATTTTATAAATTATACTAACTATCATAAAACAAGTGAAAATATTTATACTTTTTATATATTAATTTAGTTTTTTTAATTATAGATTTTTCGTATTTATGTATTATAATCATGAATTACATATTTGGATATATAATTATCGATATTTGAAAACATCTTCTATGCATATTGTGAACCACGCATCTGTCTGTATGATATTTTACACGTATAATAATTACACACGGACATTATATAATTTTACTGTACTTCTGAATTTGATAAGATAAAGTATAAGATATAAATAAGATAGATGCATATTTATTAATTTAATTTATAGTTAACTATATATTTGTATTTATTTATTTATTTATTTATCTAAAAAGGTTGATATAGTTGGGATTGAGATATATGCGTGGTATTTTCGACATGACGTATGTATGTAAAAGATATTATACACAATAACGAGATATATAGTATATATAATAATATATAGTAAAATAATAGCGGTATTCATATTATAGCAATTTACGAAAATGTATTCCTCTAGATACAGTGTGGATTCAATGGTTATTTTATTGTGTTTAAGTCTTTATGGGGGGGGGGGTTTCTCCTTAGGATATG
>JAUZND010063850.1:0-17855 GCA_034780555.1 Coelogynopora nodosa | reverse complement strand
AGAGCCTGTACAAACAGCGGAGAGACAGAGCACTACCGGTTTCGAGCTATTCAGCTCTCATCAGGTACCCTAGTCTTTTTAGCTATTTATTACACTAATGAAAATCAGCCAAATTAGTTACGTTATAGAATGATTGTGCAAAAAAGTATCTGACTGTTTTAAATAGAGTCACTTCTATCGAGTGGGCAGATTTTATTTATTGCTAAATTGTATATGAGAACATTTTTTAACGTTATGCCATTATTATATGTTTATGCTTATAGTTTTTGTTGGTTATAGCCTTGTATTGCTTTGAAAGCTGTTTGTTATTATATGTACCCGATTTACTTATATTTGCTATATATATATGCAGTAGCTTAAAACAACTATTGAAGTATGTTATTAGCATATATATAGTTGTAGTTTATATCTCATATTTTCATGTTTTTGACTCTAGACATGTATCAATTAAAAAACAGGTAGCCTATGTTTGGATTCCAGTAATAATTCCAAATAATTGTAATATAAAATGAGGCAAGATATTTTAAGGTTAAAATATTCAAAAGTTATTTCAAGGTCAATTAACACAAAATAAAAGAAAGAAATACAAATTAAAATATCGACTAATAACATATAGCTTGCCAAATGAAAAGAGTTGTATTTTCAATTCAACATACACAACATAATCCAAAATTATGATAAATAAAATTTCACAAAAAGTAACGATAAGCGAGTTCAAAAGACGGGTAAGTGCTAACAAAAGTCGTAATATATTTAACAAGATAGCCTTTTCTAGATATGATATGGTTTTAATTTGATTACAATTTATAAAATTCTACTGCAGCACTTTAAATTTAATGTTAATAAACAAGAACTGTTAAAAATCGATATAAAAGGTTACCGCTAGATGTATGACCGGCAGCTCTCTTTTTAACAAACTCATAACCCAGTTGTAATTTAATTAACGCATTAATTATTTACATTTATAGTAAATTACACACAAAAATAATTAAGTATATCACATTAATTATTTCTGTAACAGACGGTACTGTATACATATCACGATATATAATAAAAATTGTAAATATCAGTGCGGTACATTAAGGTTTTATCAATTTTTAACATAATATAAAGTTTGAATAATATAAATAATTTTCCGAAATGCAAAGTGACTATATAAAGTTTATTGGAATATTCAACAAATTCCCAATTTGAGTATGGTAACTATAATATACCAAAACATCGCCTTCCAAATATTCGTAAATTTGAAAAGCTTCCAAATATGTAATAAATTTAATATTTATAAATATTTTACATTTAATAAATATGTAAGTCATTAATAATAATACGAATTATTAAAAAGGTTTGAAAACAGTGTATATATTTTTTATATTTTAGGCTTTAGTGTTTGTCATTGTTCTTCATTGTATCATTTATAATTTATCATTTTCATTGTTAACCATTGAACATTTGTTTTTACTAATTCTTCACTGAATCATTTATTTATAATTATAAAACCGTTCTAGTGTTTAAACTTTTTGATGTCACGTAGTTTTGTTTTATTTATCTTCATGTGTGCATTTTTAAATTAAATATTTAATTTTATATTAGATAATTTCTTTTATAGTAAAATTCACTGAACAAATACATGATGTGTCAGTTCTATAATTGTTATTTGCTTAGCGTGAACCTCAATGTATAACAACGCAATTTTATTAAAAGAAAAAATTCAGTTTGTTACATCTACTGTATATTACAGTTCATATATATATATAACTGAAATAATTGTAGAAATGTATTTCTATGTTTAGTTTTTATATTGTTTAACACTAAGTTTTTACCAAAATGAAATTTAATAACAATTTGAAGAATATTATTAAGCATCGAAATATAATATTTTATCATGCAATTACTTTATTTTGTAGGATTTGCTTTGAATTAAAATTATATATTTAAACAATATCTGTGTATGTATCTTTCAATAGATATTAAAAATACTTTCTTCCCATATTTTCCCAAATCTAACATTAATTTAGAGACCCTGTATTAGAAAAGGTTTTCATGAATTTAAAATAAAACGTACTTTAAATACATATTTTACTATACAACGTTTTTTCATCATAAAATGTATCACTGACTATCGCGTCTTTCCATTATATTATTTCGTTTACAAAAATTCAACCTTTGTGCGGTCCTCTGAAAAAAATAATGGCTTTTAATCTAAACTATTTTTTTGCGTCGATTTCAGAAGAGGAAAAGTGTCAAGCAGCTGCTGACTTCCTGTTACGTGGCTCAGAGAGAGAACACTGTGTGCGAGACTGAAATCTGCAATCTTCTCTTCTATACACACGTTTCTTCTAACTTAGTCCAAGAACTCGATCACGATGTGGAAACCAGCCAAGCATCTATATAGCGTTCATTAAGTCTGCACGACAGTCTGCAATTGACAGGAAATAATGAAAAGGCTAATTTTCTTCTTCCCTAAAATTCAGAGATACTGATATGCACAAGTTTTAAAGTTGTGATTTTGAATATTTTCTATTTATCTGCAAGAGTTCGTTATAGAATACTATGTATATTTTTTTATAACAAAAGACGCGTATTGTGATACTAAATGTTTTATATTTCTTGTAAGACGTGCTGAGCTTGAATAAACCGTTTTTTAAATATCAATTTATTTGTCTTTATTTAATTTATTTAAACATGTATGATTTATAATCGAAGTATTTATAATATTTTTGGCAAATTTACAATCTTATTACGTTTTCAGGTAGTATATTTTTTATTAATGATTAATGAGAACGTTGAAGGTTATGATGAAAATAATATTTTCTTACAAAATTCACAATTTGGTTAAATTTGACACAATTACAATTATATAAATGAACTCATAATTTTAGTTCAAAACTTAAATATAAGAGAATTATTTACATTACAAATGATCTGAATTTAACTACCTTGTTTTAATAAATATCTCTCTTCGCCTTCATTACCACTCTCTCGCTTTTTCACTCGTTAAACATTTTTCAAATTTAATAATTAATAAATCTAATTTTATATTAACTTGTTATCTCCTTGCTTCAACATTAAAAAATATTGGCGAAAGGTTAGATCAAATTATTCTAATTTTGATTGTATTTACCAATATCTCGACTTAATCAATCACTATATGGCATTTTAGTAAGGTAAGATTTATCAGGTAATTTTTTATACAGTAAGAGAATTAACCATATTTGACTAATGTATTGTATATTAAAATTATATATTTAAACATATACTTAATTTTATTAAGTTTACATATTTATATTGGAGCAAATAAAAATGAAAAATATGGGGTATACTTATTTAAAAAATGAAGAATTCATTTTAGATAACTTTTTCAAATATATTAAAATGGATAATATTTAGATAATTATAAATATACTCATATATTTAAAATATATATATTAGTTATTTATTAATATACAAATATCATTTAGATAATTAGAACAATAATTTGGATATCATTTATTAAATAAAATTTAGAAGTTTTTGATATTTTCAACACTATACTAAGATATTAAGATAATAGTTCAAACGTTGCATTATTTCCCCTTCCACAGTGTGTTTTCAAATAGACGTATACATTTCTGTTATAAAAGCTGAACAGTTTAGTATTTTAGAATATAATATTCTAATATAATGTTTATCAAAACAATAATCATATACACCATAATTTACAGTAGAGTCTGATAGTGTATAAATATTGAAAGGATCCTAAGTAACACTAATAAAATTATAAACATATTTATGAATTTGACATCGCGACCATTCTTATATATATTTGAAAGCGTCAACAGAATATATAACTATATATATTAAAAGGTTATGAAATAAATATATTTTATTTTTAAAATCTTGTTAAATGTATTACGTCTGTGTATAAATGACAATAATCCAGAAACCTTTCGATCATTTACTTTTTGTTGGTGGATTGCATAAAACATTAGATATTCGAAAGTAAACCAGAAATTTCGCGAGTCGTGAGTTTTCTTAAAGTCAATAAACTATATAGCTACGATGGCTGATGAGCATCCTTTTCAAATTCCTATGAGATTTGAGATTTCGGCTTGGAGCGCAATTTTTCCAGTAATCCATTGATATCTCATTTTAAGTAGAAATATCTGTACACTATACATTTGCCTATTCCACAGTGTTTCAAATAAATTGACAACTTAAAAATGCCGTCAACTTGATCTCACTTTTAAGATCAGCCATGCCATCATGATCCTCTATTTATTTACAAAATGTCTTGCAATCTGCAGCTAAGAGATAGGCTATTGTAAATGGATTAAATATAGTTATATGCTTGCCAAGTTTATATTCTAAAATTAGAATTCATAAATGCATTTTTTTAAATATAGACCATCATATATTTATTTCTAATTAGTTTGAAAGTTTGTATATGAAACTTGATCAAGAATCATTTTGATTTTGATAAATAAATTATTTGTGTACATATGTTGCAATAAGTTGCAATAAACACTAACTACACTGTTTTATATACAGTAATACTTTCAATTCAATTATTAAAAAACCGATACATATATTTTTCTGTTTTTATTGCAACTAATTTATAAAAAAATATTTGTAATTAGTAACATTTTTAATTGTTCTCAACATTTACTATTCTAAATTAATTTGAATTAACCAATTCTTCTCTTCTAACACTAAATTATAACATTTATTAAACTTTCAATCGCATATAATTAAATATAATATATATCAATAATAATCAATAATATTTTGATTATTTTTAAAAAAATACAGAAAATGAAAATCGTTGGTAAGACAATACTATAACTGTAGAAATATTATGTGCAAGCCAATTATCAATATTAAACTGCATTTAACTAGATGATGATACAGAAAATAAATTTAGTATAATATTCTATAGTTACATATGCATGCATACATTTTTTTGAACCTGGAAAATTACTGGGAACTACAAATTATTCAGTCGTAAGGTTACAAATATGATCGTCTCAGTCAAACTTAAATTTTAATAATAAAATATAACCGAAAAATTTCATTTTTTAAATAATATATTACATATTTGTAACAACTAACGAAAAATATACATACCTGTTTAGTGAATATATATTTAATATAAATGAAATGTTACCGACAAACGAGTTCTGTAAAAGGAATTAATTGTTTTGAAACAAACAAAAAACCTGTGTGAGCGATTACAGTTTAAAATAATACATTATGGAAATAATATTATAGTGTAACAATAACTCATAATTATTGTGCACTATGTTTCGACATTTATTCAGGTTATTGTATACTTTATTTATTTGGGCCTATATATATATATATTTAAGACATTCATTTGTGAATATAAGATATTGCAATAGGAGGTAAGGATAGATTCACACCGGGGCAAAAATATATATTTTTAAAGGATGAAAATTAAAATGTTGCGTTAAAAATTTATTAAAATTATTTAAAATTAAATTTGTTAAATATAATTAACCCCCCAAGCCTAAATCCTCCAGTGTGATATTTGAACATATTTTTAAGTAATTAGTAAAAGGATTTAGGCTTGGGGGGTTAATTATAATTAACAAATTTAATTTTAAATAATTTTAATAAATTTTTAATTTTAATTAATTTTAATAAATTTTTAATTTTAATTAATTTTAATAAATTTTTTTTTTGAATTAATTAAATCAATTTGGTTTAGTTCTGCGAATAATATTTGTCATTTAAATATAATTCATTTTTATTAAAGTACTTCTTAATACTAATAATCGCAGTTTAATCCATGGTTAAAAAATAGGCCACATTAAACTAAATATTTGCAAACGTTTATATATATATATATTGTTTAATAAAGTAAGCCTTCAGCTTTCATCTAATTTTGACAAAATGATGTCTACATAGTTTGATATCAAGATGACGAGGAAATATAATGTAACAGCTTAAGCGTTTGGCTCGCTTCAATATTTATTTTAACATTACTTTTATTTTTAAGAGTTCTCATATAAAATTCACGCGAGAAACTAAATTAAACAGTTTAACAAACACCTCGACAAATACAAAAAATATATAGATACAAAGTCAGTGTGTGTGTGAGCGTGTGAGTAGCAGAATAAAGTGAAACTCTTGTGCCTAACAATAATACAGATAAAACTTATGTGTTTTTCAGATATCAAACAAATATATTGCTATAGACAGAAATCTCTCTGTTGATGTGATATTCAAAGATGGCTCCCCTTTTTATATTTTAAATCGATAAATTATGATGTGTATTCTTTTCATTTGTAATACTTGTTGCTTATTTTCGCGGTACTATGGTATATTACATTAAAAAATAAATAAAAAATAAATAACATTGATATTAATATAATGTCCATATTTTTGTTTAAACAAAATCGATAAAGCATTTCATATTAAATTTTTTGTATGCATTTCAGTATTTGTGAATCTTTTATTCATCTGAAATAATTAAACTTAAAGCGATTTTATCTTATGTATATTAATTTGTAAAAAATACGTTACGTTTAAATTTACATTTGACACATCCGTTGATTCTATTTGTAAGGTACATGGTACATGGTACAAAACATGGCACATGGTGCAAACTTTCGTGCTATTCTGTTATAAAATACGTTATATAATACCGTAATGTATAATTATATTATAATATACCTTTCTAGCTAACTTAGTACCTAACTATTTTTTTTTACTGTGCTCCTGTTTGCTGTCATCGTACTTTAAATATGTGAACACGTAGATTTTACCTGGGTAACGACGGAAAGACAATCGTTATAAAAATGCCAGGGATGTGCAAACTTGACTACTGGAATATTTCAATACTTTCTCTCAAGTTTTCACTTATAGTATTGCGTAAAAAATCAATAAAATAATAGACAGACATAATTCCTTCTAACTACGTCAGTATTTCTCTGCATCTGTCTCTAACGTTTGTAGTTTATTTAGAACTCTTCTTTTACAATCGATATTCTTCAATGCAGGGTTAATGAACAAAGTAAACCTTTTCCTAAATTAAAAAACAACAATTAATTTAGTTAGTGTATTTAGAATTTTCTTAAAAAATGATTGATGTATATTTTCGTTGAACTATTTATTTAGAAAACAGACGTCACATTAATATAAATAGAACAAAAAATTGTTTAGGGTCTAAACAATTATTAAACATATTAGAAGTGTGATATTAAAAGTAATAATATATTGAAATCTGGTAATCTATAAGATATAACATCAAAGTAAAAATTAAAAAAATATTTCGTATGAAATAATTAGCTAGAATAAATACTATCAATAATTACTATTTTATATTAAATTATCCAATACTTGCATTGTTAACATAAATTCAGTTTGTTTAGAGAAATAATTATAACAATATGTTCTTTTGTATGAAGGCGATAAATAATTATTTTTAGCAATACAAAAATATATATACAGCAATATAGAAATATTATACAACAATAAATTAAAATTATGATAACAAATAAACAAGAGATAAAAATAATATAGTCTGTGCTTCTTACCTCTTATTTATTATTAATGTAATATACCTATAAATTACAATTATGAAAAAATAATGATTAAAATTATTAAAATTTTAATATAATATTATGGTATCACATATTATGGTTAATCACTTGCCATCAGAATGGGGCAATACAACCAATGGGGATTACAACAATCGCATTGGAACGAGATCAAGGAGATACAAGATATAATTTAACTTGAAAAACGTAGCTAAATGCACTGATTATGCTGTGAAGATAATAAAAAACCTCCAAGTGAATTTGGTTAGATTATAAATAATTGTATCAATATTCACAGTAACTTAATAAACGAATAATACTTATAGCATCTATATATCTTGTTATTCTGGTTAATTTTTCCAACAGTATTTTTTTGTATAATATTGTAATCATAATATTTGTAACTACTTTTACAGAAAACATATAATATTTTGGTGAATGTTACAATTTTTTGTACTAAATGTCATAGTCGGTTTAATACATAAAAATGAACTGTTTTTATAATAATAAAATGCAAGTACTTATTTAGTTAAAATAAGCTTTACTGCAAAATAATACTTCCAAAATTACCACTTGATGCTAAGTTTAATATTTTCAGAATATTATGAAAACATCCAGCCTGTCAATTTTCTTTATTAATAAATAGATTGTTTTTATTTTTTGTTTATTAATCCACAAAAAAATCGGTTGAGCGATTTTAAGATAATCATTTCTTGAATTATAACTATACAGATTCATTAATGCAGTATTTATGAAGTCGCGTGATTTATATTATAGAATCGAATTAGGTTAGTTAGCCTTTATAAATTAATAACCAACATTTCATAAATATTTTGAACCATGAGAAGATTTGATTTTTTCACTGTCAAAATGAGTTATTTGAATTACACTTTTCAATTGTATATTCATTAATGTTAGGATTCTTCTGAAGAAAGCTCACTGTACATTTAACACACTAGTGGCCCATTATTTGCGGTTACGTTATATACGAATTTCTAGTTAAAGAATGTGAGTTTTTGATTAAATAGATATTTAATAATTGCAATAGTTATACTACTTCATTTTAGATCTCGATCACTTCTAATTGCACTTCAGATTCCAATCCATTAAGCGTTCAGTTTAACAAATACTTTTTAACATAAGAAACAGAAACAGAAGTAAATAAATTTAAAATGTATTAAAAATGACATTTTCTACTAGAAAACATCGAATCTTGATTGTTACCATGTATAAATAAATTATAATAAATTAGCTAATTAATTATAATTTTATAACTTGATTCGTTATTTAATTCATAAAATTTACAGTGCAGACTAAAATTAAATTAATTTCAACGTTGCATTAATTATTTAAATGATATATTTAATTATTTTTGAATAAAAAGGGAAATGTGAGTATCCATTATCTACAATGTTGATCTCTATCTTTAATTGCATCCAAAATGGAAGATTTCCTCCCTAACATAAAAGTATTGCATGACTCAGTTTCTACAATCGATTAACTGTTTTCATTATCAATCACGCTTGGCTTCTGAAACAGACAAGCTTGCAAAGATAAATGAGGAAGAAGCTAGTTTCTAAAAATTTAATGGTTTTCGTTCGCTTACAAGAGCTTTCGACTGAACTTATTAAAAAAAAGTTAGATTTAGCACTCGCAGAATTCAGCTATATCATCATTTAAATAAAGATGTATATAATTTCTGCCCACAAATGTTTAAAAAATACATATTTTGAAAAAACTTTGCTGACTACTTTGCTATTTATATTCAGTGAGCTTACACGAAAGAAAAAGAGGACATTATAAGTTAGAAAAATGTTTTTTTATATTCTATTTTAAAAGCCGACAATGATCAATATAAATAGAATTAATTTATACTGTTTTCAAAAATGCATGGTTTGTATGATTTTGAACATTTTAAATAATAATAATAGTTTTAATCATTTCGAAGTAATTGTTAATTTTTTTAATTTTATTTGTTAAATATTAAAAACAGAAACCAATCAAAAAATTGTTGTAATTTCTATGTTACATACAGTAACAGTTACATAACATGTGTTTTTGAATATATTTGTATCATGTAAAATATCATCTACAATCTTTAATAAATTTAAAAATATATATATATATTTAAAAGTTGATTAATTCTTGCTATATGATTAAATAAATATTTTGTTCATTTTTAACATATTATAGTATAGATACTATACAATAGCATAATATAAAATTGTATAAAATATTTAATAAATACGCCGTACATTTATTACGTATAAAAACATGTTTTTAAATTTCTTCAGGAACGTCATAACTGTATAACCATGCATGGTTACGGTGATTTGGCAATCTACAATAAGCAATCCTTTTATAGGAGTTGCTATAAGTTGTTTACTGGGAAGCAATCAATATAGATATAGAACAATTTTAACTACAAATGTTTACAATGAATCGGGCGGATGTTGCCAATTATTGACTTGTAGAAATATATTCTATATGGTAAGAAATGAATATAATGTCTAGCTATATTTGAAACCATGCAACAATACCTTAACTCGTCTCTACTTGTATTTAATAAATAAAAATGGTAATAGTTCTATTTTTATAATTTTAGCTACAAAATATATTCTAAAATATGTATAAATATTTCTGAATATTAATTATCTACATAATAATAATAAAGTCTATTAGTAATAATCTAAATGTAAATAATTTTATTTAAATTAGTCTACCATTCGTTTGCATTTCATTATTTGTTATAAATAAATAATTTAAATATTTAATGTTGTTCAAACGAGTTTGCTTCTTATATCTTCAAATAGTAAAATAAATACACTATAGTTTTTGTTTATTTCTAGCGTTTGCTTATGGTCCTTAAAGGGTTAAGGGAATGATAAGGATATATTTTCATAATGTGATATTTTAAAATAATTAAATAAGTTATAAATTATGACATATTTTATTTAACTTTAGTTAAAGTATATTATTAACTATTATATAAAAAAATATTATATTTATAAACTTAAATTTACGTATTCATTTATTTTATTGAAAAATATCTTGGGAAACACCATAAATATATACCGTGCAGCCCTCTACTTGGCATAATTTATCACTTTCTATCCCATACCAATCCTCCCCCTTTACTTACTTTCCCTAGTCCCTCATCCTACCTCCGCTTTGTTTGTTTAGAAGCCCATTCAAATTATACAATATATTTATAATACTTGCATTCATAACTAAATAAATATAGACATAACTAAGTAAATATAGACATAACTAAATAAATATATAAATAACCAAATAAATAGGCATCTTATACGTATCATTTTTCTTGTACATAAAGAAAGTTTTTGCCATTTTCTCGACAATGCCACACTTTAATGTGATCGATCAATATATTCAGCATTTCACGTCATTAGAGGGAAAATATAGAAAATTCAATATATGGATATCCGCTCTTCCCTTCACATTCTAAGATAGTCCGACACCAAATAAAAAAGATAGCTCGGGGTTTCCTGGTTTTCGCACTTAATTATTATTTTTTAATTCAATATTAAATTTTACATTACTATAGTTTAGTTGACATCAATCTGTTAATTGCTTTTTAAATAAAGTTAATAATAACAAACAAAAAAAGTTCATGCAACAAAATCTTAAAATATTTCAGATTTTAAATATGTTTTAAAATAAGTTATATTGTAAAATAAATACTTGTTTGTTTGCATTATTTTATAATGTTTTGTTTACATATTTACTTTCGATTTTTGATAATATAGTTTAACCATCTTTTATTGTAACTGTAATCCTTTTCGTTTAAAAAAAAATTAATCTTGTTTATTCAAATATTCTACTCTTTCTGTCTTCTATAAGATAAAGCAATTTTGTTTAAAAGAAAGTTTAAATACGCTTCAAAATGTTTAAAACATATTGACCTGACAATAGAAAATAAAACCGATATCTTTAACCCCGCACAAATTTTAATCGGTTTGCATCCAAACCAAACCAAGCGAGAACGTGATTTGGACTATATTAAATTGAATAACATTTTAACCAATAAAGTTTATATGGAATATCATTTTTTATCATTTAAGTTTTGAGACTTTATAGATACAACAACAGTAAATTTCATTTTAAAAATGTAGATATTGGTGCTTTCAATGAATTATTTAAATCAAAATAGCAGAAATAAATGCATTTTGTTTTTGTCATACAGTTGTGCACTTTATTAACTGTAACGCACGCTGTAAGTTGAATAAATGTCCGTTGTTCTTTCTGAGCGTCCTAAAATAAAACCAAAGAATAAAACAATATTGCATTCATTGAAATAAAAGGCTATGAAATAACAGTGACGTGGTGTATTGGTGCATGGTAAGTGCCACGCGTGAAAGAACTATTATTGACGGACACAACATAATATATAGCGTTTTGAACATGCTGCTTTATAGTATAAGGGTCTTCAGAAAACGTAAAAGAAAAGAAAATACAAATCTAGCCCGGTAGTATACTGATAGCAGAGGACATGTAAAAATCAATTTTGTTTTCGTCATGCGAGCTGTTACCATTGGCATATTACGTAAACAATATAGTTTTTGGTGTTTTATATTAAGATTACAAGTAAATGAGTTGCGAATAAAAATATAATTTGTAATGTAAAATTAGTGTATTTTGAAAGTTTATAATGATTGAAATATTTAATTGTTATTTTACGATTAGTATCACCGTTGTAATAACAATACTATATGTTTATAATTATTAATGCTACACTATTATTATTAATTTAAATATAAACGTTATAATTATAATTTTTCAGTATATTTAAATTTCCCATCCAGTATCAATTATTATTGCGTATCATAATTAAAAAAATTAAAGTGAAGTATCATATTACTTTTATAAATTAGTTTGTACACTTAAAGTATAACGCAAACAATTATTAATTTTTAATTCGTGGGAAAATGCTAGAATGGATATCAAGCTTCCTCTTCAAACATATACAGCGAGTGGTAGTCGAAAACGAAACATCGCCGGAGGCCTCAGTAACTTCGGAAGTACCTACCCCAGGCTACTCTGTTGAGTCCTTTTCTCTTATTGACTTACGCCAATGATATCCCACATTGTATCAGATCCACCTGCATTCTCTTCGCTGAGGACAGTCTCGTTTACCACAAAATCGAAACAGTTGAAGATCAAATAGCTCTACGAGTAACCTTATTATACTTGAACAATGGAAAATATATAGCTCATGGCAATCAATTCTGGTAAATGTGAATTTCTCCAAATCACCATCAAAACGAATAGTTTACCATTTGACTGTAAACTCCATCGAAAAACATTAAAACATGTCACAACCGCAAAATATCTTGGGGTCAACATTATATTAGCTCAAAACAAAATTGGAACGAACATATACATAAAAACTGCTCAAATAATGTTACAAAATGTTTTTATGTCCAAGCCTAAAATACTCGGCAACTGTATGGAATCCTTATGAAAGTAGCCCGATCAATTCCTTGGCAGTAGTGCAACGTATTAGGACAGCCAGATTTGTCACAAAAGACTATATGCAGACGAACAAGTTGAGTAAAAGTTATGATTACTAATATCGAATGGAACAGTAAAAGAAAGAAGAAACCTATTTCTCGATAATTATGATATACAAGATTGCAAACGAAAACATAGCTATTCTAGATAAAGAATATGTTCACTCTACCATGCACGTGAAATACAAGAGGTCATATAGTAAAAGATTCCGCATTCCTCATACAAGAACATCAACTTACCAACAATCATTCTTGCACGCACTATCAAACATTGAAACATTCTACCAGCGGCAATAGTTTAGCTCAATTCATTTGAAAAATTAACTTTAAATAATGCATCTATCTATAGTGACCCATGCCTGAACAAAATGGGGAAAATTCCCTATTAAGTGTAAAGGAATAAGAAGAAGATCCATATTTTCAAATTAGATATAGGGTAGAACCTACATGAATAAATAAACTTTTAATGAATGTATAAATAAATATAGTCCTACCACTATGTGTATGTGTTTTTTATCACTATACCAAACCATTTTAATACCGTCCGTCAAATTTAATAAATCTAAATGCCTGATTTGTTATGTTTTGGTGTAAATGTTCAGGTAATGCATATATTTAATACAATTTAAAACATTTATTTAATTACTTGGAGGGCTTTACCTAATGTACATTCTTTTTTTGTATTTCCAAACAAAGCAATATTAAAATATTAATATGAAAATTGTATACTCAATTATTCAAATTTTTAAGATAGCTAGTTATACGTATTTTTAGCAGCGCGGCTCATTATTTATATATTTAAAAGTTATGTTAAAATCATTATATTTCAGTTTGAAGTATATATGTAGGCCCTATACATATAATAAACGCTGATGATAAAAATTTCAGGGATTTTTTTTATTGTAATACGTTTTTAGTGATTTATTATTTTCATCATCAACTAAATAAAATAAAAGAAGATATTATACATCCATATATTTATATTAGAATAATACATGAGAAAAAATATTTATTTAAATTTCAAAATTCCATGATTAAGCAATGCATTTTTTTAATATATAAAGTCAAATTAATATTAATTATACAAAGCCTATTAACATTAATTATACAAAGTCATTAATATTAATATTAATTATACAAATTCAATATAAATACTGAATTACTCATTTAGTACACAGAAATTCTTAAAAGTTCCTATTTAATAAAAAAATAAAGATTATGTTGAATTCAAATCTTAATCAATTAATTCATGATTTTTAAACGTATCTATTTACGTTGTAGGTTATTAGTGCATAATTCATTAAATATACTTAAATTGATAAGTAAATTTTAAGTAAAAGGAAAGTATAATTTAGCAAAGTCATTAAACATAATTCAAATTCAATAGAAAATTTATTCGAAAATTGAGAAAAAAATTGTAGAATAAAGGTATGTATGAATAGGCCTAGTTATATTTGAATATTTAAAGATTACGACATTGTTTATGTTTTTAAAATATTATTCTTTTTCTTTTCTAATTGACTATGTAAATAAATACATCAATATATATATATTGTACGTTTGATTCAGCAACCATTTTAGATTACCCCTTTCTTTGAAGAAACCTGCGCATATTTCGTTATTCAATGACTTCTATATTTAATATCCAGAATGTAAAAATATATTGCTCTGTCCATTAATAAAGTATTTTGTGTGATTTATAACGTCATATAATATATAATATATATGCAGCGTTATTTATGCATTCTACTTTGTAATTTAATATAATTGCATAAAACATTAATTTATCTTGTATCAAATTCATCGGTTTACGCATACTATTACAGCTATTTCTACGTAGCATGAATTTTATTGTTATCACAACTCTAATATATTATCACCTGGTAACGGCGTCATATACACATTGAATCAATATGGGTTTAGATGGGCTATATATTGATCACACGTATAACTATAGCAACCGTGCAATGCAGGATTAAAACAAACATATAACTGATCGTTTTACCTGGAATACAGGGACAGGGACAAGTGTTTGATAAACTCAAGAATTTTAACAAACTTTAGAAACTATTTGTTTGCTCAAAATAGGGGGATTTTTTAAATATGTTTATTCAATTGATTTTAAATTTAGTTACTTACACAAAAATTAAAGTTACAACGCACAACACATTTGTTTTTAATATTTGTATCACTCAAAATGAAAACATATTTTATACTGTCATATTAAATGTATTATTCACCGTAGATTTTATTAAAATATTTTTGGTAAACATAATAAATAAGAATCTTTCAAATGAATAAAAAATGTATTACTTTCAATTTATATAAGTCTAGTCTGGGTCATATTAGTATGTCATTTATGTTTAATCTTGTTGCTTTATTGCTAAGCTAAATTATTCATTTAAAATTGAGTCTAAAGTAATTTCAGTCATACTTGGTTTGGGTATTCAGAAGCAGAATATAAGTTCAGTCGTGAATAGATGTACTTCCTGCTAACAATCTCTTATACATTGTATTCAGCTGTCATTTGTTTCTTAGGATGTTCATTATTTTCATATATTTCAATAATAATAATAACAGTAACCTATGATTATTAAAAGTAAAATGTACAATGGGAATTGGTACATTGCAGATAGTTCATAATAGAGGACTGGAGGATGTAACACAAATATAAATGTTTTAAATATGAAAAATTAAATAATTACACAAGTGTAAAAGAAGAAGCCAAGGTAATTAATAAAATGTATACCTAATTGTTAAAAAAAGTGTGAACATGTGAGTATGAAAGTTATACCGTTAATTTTCTAATATTTGTTTTCGTGGAATGAGAAAGTTAATAGGATGTGACAATAAGTGCATTAAAGTATTGTCTATTTTGAAAGAAGAAATTTAATCACGCAGTTGCATGCAGTTGCATGACATCTTTTGATAACATAAGTTTGTTAATGTTCAATTCAGAACTTTTGAAAATTGATAAAAATAAAAATGATGCATAGTCAATTCAATTAAGTTACTTAATTGAGTTATTATTAAGTAATGATTGAATTTAAGATAATATTTATTAGTGTGAGTTGTTGTTTGTCACATATAGGTTTTAGGATAAACGAAAGCAATGTATACGCTTGTTGGGCTAGACTGTCATTGTAATGGTCTTTCCAATTTAAATTCAAGTCAAAGGTAACGTCTATTATTTTTTTACTCTATTAAATCTATCGTTCCCTGATATTGCCTTTGGTTTTACCTGACTAACATTTTCTATACTGTCGAGAGTAAGATTAGCTAAAATGTCTTTTTTAGGAAAATGATGAGATTGTTTTTGTAAATGCTAAGAGAGAGAGAGGGAGAGAGTTTAGTGGCTAGACTCTCAGCATTGATATTATTCGAAATATCAGTGAGTTGAGCTTGAGTAAACCGTTGATCAGTGATTTTAATGAAGACTCTTGTGTGTCGTCAGCGCATTTAATGTAGTTCGGAGAGTATTGATTTATAAGATTTAGATATGTAGAAAATAAATAATTCCAAAGAAAAATCCCCGAGGTACACCACTGGCGACGATGTTGAGGGAGAACTGATATATTATATTTCCTGATCGAGACGGTTTGCGTCGTATTAGTTAAGTACGACTTAAGCCATGAGACAAATTTGAGACATTATCATAAGACATTATTGTACTACAATTTAATTCTAAATAATATAATAAATTTAAACAAATTGTATAAAGTAATTTCAAGCACCTTAATCAAAAGTTTACATTATTAACATATTTTTTTAATGTTAATTTGTAATTATTAGACAAATTACAATTTTAAGAGTTGATAGAAAACTAAATAATATTTTTTTTGATAATGCACAATTTTTAATTTACATTATTTTTACCATAAATATATATTTAATGTTTTTTAATATAGAATAACCAGTTATTTATAAATTGCGTAATCTATTGACGGTTTGTATAACAAAACTATCATTATTGAATTACTAAAACAATGTTAAAAAGATATCTAAACATAATTTTATCATTTTAATCAATATCTACTCCTTTAGGTAAACATCCAACTATAGATCTACCTATATGAATTATGCTGACGTTTTTTGAATAAATAAAAAAATTGAATATTTATAAACAACCTGAAAAGGAAATCATTCATTTCAAAATTGAACTCATATAGAAAATTATTTATAATTAATCAACGCAATTTTTTTTTAATAGTTATGATTATTATAGATAGATAATTTAACAAATAGTATAAATTATATAATTAAAAGTTTAATTTATTATAATATATATATTAATATGCATTATTAATTAAAATAGTAAATAATTTTTTAATATTCTACTACTGTTTTATTATACGGAATGAAATAGTAACATAAAATAACACAAATAACACAATTCTAGCGACTTTGGGGAGATCTCAAGATTATTTTTATTAAAGTCCAGAAATGCACACATTTTAAATTTAATATTAAAATAGACTTCTTAATTTTTTGGCATTAAAATTTGTGAATCCTAAAATCACATTGAAACAAAAAAATGGACTTCTTCTTTTTTGTGTAATAATTTTAAACCATGTGTTTCCGCCCCAAATTTGTATCTTTATTTCAATAAATAACTAAAGGCCTGTGCCCACCAAGCGCGACGGAAAGCGACGCGACGTAAAGCGACGCGACGAGACGCGACGCGGTGAATGGCGCCCACCAAGCGCGACGCGACGCAGAAATCTTTTTAGAAATTTTGATATAAAAAGAGGAAACCTACAAAATATAAACATTTTTATTA
>JAUZND010063839.1:0-17855 GCA_034780555.1 Coelogynopora nodosa | reverse complement strand
ATTGGTTACAGTCGGGATACAGATCATGTCGTTGAAATATCTTGACACGTTTAATCACTTGACATCTTAAATTATATTACTTATTGTAATGAACTTATCTCATGATGGAAAATTACTTTGTACTTACATAGTTTAACATGTGCCTTTTGCTGCCCCCCTAGATACATATCAATCACGTCATCCATCATTGTCATGTTGGTGCATGTTAAGATACTTGTACCTTCATCGTTACTTTGAACTTTGATATTTTTCTTTATTGTTCGACATCATTTCCAAACTCTGATAGGATATGTATTCAATAATAAGATTATAACATTAAAAAATATAACATATTACTATACGTTTTCCTATTAGTTTTGATTTTGTATTTGATGTGAAATATTAACAACTAAATAAAAGAAAATAGGAGAAAATGAAATCAAATACGTCATTGACAAGTTAGATATAAAATGAGATAATTTTTTAATAGTTAGATTTAAGCAAAACGTGAATTATGCATAAAAAATACTTCCAATATTGTTATCACTAAAAATTTGATCAAAACTATTTTTATTTCAATTAGACTGTAATGAGAATCTCTAATGAAATTCAAGAGGTCATAATTACGTAATGTGATTCAATTCAAACATTCCCACAAACAATTTTTTTATTTGTCATTAAAAAACAGTTGAAACACATTTTGAGCAAAAATTAGAACAAACGCGTTTTACATTGATGCGTATAATTTTTGACAATTATTTTATTATTTGGATTTAAATGAGGCACAATTTTGGTTATATGATGTTAATTAGAATATATATTATTTGAAATAAATATTAAATGAATCTTGAAATAAAATATTACACATTATTAGGATTTGAAATGTAGCTACCTATACAATAATAGTATATTCGTTAATTATTGCGTTATTTATACTATTGATTTATTGTTTATATTGTTGTACTAAAAGTTTATAGATTTTTATAGTTAACATAATAATTAACAATACAATAAAAGTAGGATCTCTCCAGTAAACTTTCAAAATAGGAAAGATATTTGAGTAATATATTTAAGTTAAGGAACAAAGTGTATTTCATAGATTCTTTAAATACCAAATGTATGTTCTCATAGGCCACAATCATATAACAGGAATATAAATTTGGTTATTGAAAACTTTTTAGAATATTTTGCTTTATTAAATAAATAATTTGCGTAACTAATAAGTATTTCTGTTTGTTTTATTTGTCAGCACCTTCGATTGAAGATTCCATTAAAGAGATGAAAAATGAAATCAAACTTTTGATGTCCCACGTTCGGGAACTCAGGTCCAGCGATCAACGACAAGGATCACAAGTTCAGGAGCTACAGTATCAAAACAAAGAACTTAAGACGCAAGTTCAGGAGCTCAAGTCCAGCGATCAACGACAAGGATCACAAGTTCAGGAGCTACAGTCTCAAAACAAAGAACTTAAGACGCAAGTTCAGGAGCTCAAGTCCAGCGATCAACGACAAGGATCACAAATTCAGGAGCTACAGTCTCAAAACAAAGAACTTAAGACGCAAGTTCAAGATCTCAAATCCAGCGATCAACGACAAGGATCACAAATTCGGGAGCTACAGTCTCAAAACAAAGAAATTAAGACGCAAGTTTTGGAACAAAACAAAAAGCTGAAGTCCCAAGAGATCCAAAATAAACAACAACAGAATCAAATAAATATTTTCAAATCCAGAAGTAAGATAATAAAAATTGTATTCTGTAATATTTTCATAAACAATGAAAGAAAAACTAAATGTTGATATAATATAAATAATCATATAATTTTGAATATAAAAATTGAAGTGTGATTTAAAATAAAGTTCGCAACTTTTCGGTAACATAACTCCTCTATCAAATAAAAATGTAGAGTTGTTGGAACTGAATTATCTTTCTTTGTTGATTTTTATAAAATGTAAAATGTCGGTAGTTTAATTCTTCTTTTATATCGATTATAATGTTTTATTGCGAACTATAAACTATGTGGTGACTCCTGTTGTTATCATTTGTGTATCGATTCGATTTTAAATAGTTTACGAGTCTTGTTAACGAATATTTGTGAATTATCGTAATGAAGTTTCAGTAAAAAAGTTCTTTTAAACCAAACATTTATTTTAACGTTATGTTTTTAGTCAGAATAATTATCTGATTATTTTCGTAATATGAAAACATACAATTGTTGTTAAGTAAACTCAAACATGAAATAATAAATATTTGAAGAAGTTATCTTTCACTCTAATTGTTCTGACTACACGAATATATTTTATTATATTTTGTTGATATTTAGACAATTTATGTTACTTTTATAATGATCTAAATCATAAAACATGTTCTGTTTTGTAAAAATATTTGTTGTCAATTTTAGAAATATAGTTATGCTTTTTATAAAAAATAAATAAAAATAATTTTTTTATTGATTAATAAAAATATACATCAAATAAATAATAAAAAAACGTAATTATCACATTTTGCAATAAACTGAATCATATCTACCGATTTTGTTTAAAATATGTTTTGATTAAATTTGTTTTATTGTTTTCACTCAGATTCTCATGTTACACGACGACTTGACACGATTGTCACTGACAACAATCTGACAACGTTTGCACCTCCCACTCAAAGTAAGTTGATTAGTTGTCATGGTTACTCCATAATTTTATACCGATGTGGTCCCTAATTCAGGTCCACTATCACAGTTCTCATTTATAACAAAATGTTCCGCCAACTTTCGTGTTTTCTCAAAATCATAAAAAATATATTTGTAAAGATTTGAGTTCCTTTTGTTCCACAATATGAAACAGTTGATGCGTCGTTTTTAGATAGTTAATCGTAAATGTAATTGTTCCACTTTTATATTTGTATTCAATAACATTACATATCATGTGTTTGTTTATCGTCTGAAATTAGAAATTAATTCGTTTTACTTGATTACTTTCATCACAGTTGAAACATTTTATGTAATTAATGATGTTTTATAAAGATTAATTCTATTTGTAGAAATGCTCCAGATGAAGGGACGAACACTTCCTGGTTGGTCTGAATATGGTCCTATCCAGATGTGTCCACAAAATGGTGTCTGGGGGTATCAACCATCGCCCTACTGGTCAGAGAGAAATAATCTTGCTCAGTGGGGATACATCGTGAACAGTAGAATTGGCTATACATTCAGTTCTCCTCTTCTGCTCCCAGCATCGATGAATGGAACGTTGGTGTGGGTGAAACTGAGCGGTGCTGGAGCAAGGATGTTGAAGATGATGATGAAGGTGTTTGATATAGACTACAATGACGACGCGATGGTTCCATTAAAGGGTCAAGTGACACTGAATATAAACAATCGAGTTGTCGAGGGTACCTTTAAACTTCATAAAAAGGGTTCCTGGATAACATGTATATCCATGCATACGAGAGGGTTGATCACCTCAAAGTTCCCAACTATCGTTATCAAATTCTCTTCTTTATAACTTTATATTATTTGTGGAAAATGTTCCTTTCATTTTATTAATAAATCAATTCAAATATATTGAATTGTTCGGACGAATAATGTAGTATTTCTAATGATTATAAATGAATTGCAAATAAATAGCACATGACGTTATCAATCAACAAAGTGTTTTTTATTAATGTTCCGTTTGCAGTTAATCAAAACTATTTATTTATGGGTTATTATAATTTATTTATGGTATAATTAAAAATTTAATTTATTATAATCCCTAATATAATTTATTAATAAATAAATGATTTTGTGTATTAAAGTTGCGTATCCTTAAATTTCGAATTTCTATTTCATTGCAATTAATTTGTGTCGAATATAATTAGTAATATGCATGTGTATAATACTAAATAGCACATATGAATTATATAAATCCTCAACTTCGTAAACAGCCAGCTGTTAAATGTTATAAAAAATAAATCTATTACTTGTATACTATTACTATACTATAAATTGAAAAGTAGTGTACTGTTAAAATTGTTATTAATATTACCTTGAGGTTAAATAAATTTCTCATGTTATAAATTAACATTTCTTTTCTGTTTGGTTGAAGCCATTGATAACAATTTTATCCTGTATTGCATTAAATGCCATAATATTATATTTAGATATTGCGTATTTTCAGAGTATTTTGTAATTTTGTGCTAAATACGTTGTCTAATGTTTTGTAAAGTATTTAAAAATATTTTTATACATTTGATTGATGCTTATAACTATATAATATATAAACGTTTATAATAAAAAATATTTAAATTAAAGTATATATTTGACACTAACATTCACTACAACTAATATTTAACTAGTTTGTTTATCCACGCATGCGAAATAATACTAAATTGCAAGCAGTACTAAGTATGTTCATAAATAAGTTTGCACCTTCCACATTGTCCCGTTTTAAAATGGTAAGCTAGCCGTAGCGGATGCTATACTTCCGAGCATAACTAAAAGGGAAGGTGGCAACAATAAGGGGAGTGGGCGTTTCCGGAGCCACTCGACTAGGTCCGTCAATGAAATGCAATGAAATGCAAAAAAATGCGGGGAGTGGGTCCCATACATTCAGGGATCTCCCCCTACCACGCCGCTGTTATGATGGCCACGATGTTGGAATTTAAACAGATATTAACTATTTAAATATTAAACAAAATGTAATATATATATCTCTACATACCTATAATTAAACAACATATTTCTAGGCTTAAAATTTTTTTTAAAAAGGCTTAAATGGATTTACCGTTTTACTGGTGGGCAGAAATATATGCTCACCTCCTATAAAGTGCAAGGGGCTAGCCGAGGTTGCAATAAAGTTCAATTTTAAAATATTAGAGGACGGGGCTTACCACGGCCGCGAGGCAGCTTGAATATTAAAAACCACGCTTATATGAGGAAGAGCCATCTTAGCTTGGATTAAATTGAGATTTTTAAGAAGCGACTTTTAGTCCTGAATTGAAGCCACCATCTTGATTATTTTTCTGGCAACGACCTTATCCAAAGTGACTTGCCGTGACAGCTCCTACGTGCCTGGTGTATTGATACCTCTCCAGTCATGCTTGCAGTGACAGCTCCTACGTGCCTGGTGTATTAATACCACTCGTCATGCTTGCTGTGACAGCTACTACGTGCCTGGTGTATTGATACCATTCCAGTCATGCTTGCTGTGACAGCTCCTACGTGCCTGGTGTATTAATACCACTCCAGTCATGTTTGTCGTGACAGCTCCTACGAGCCTGGTGTATTAATACCACTCCAGTCATGTTTGTCGTGACAGCTCCTACGTGCCTGGTGTATTGATACCACTCTAGTCATGCTTGCTGTGACAGCTCCTATGGGCCTGTGGCCGTATTCTCGAAAGAGGATAACCCTTATCCTTGGCTTAGGATAACCTATCTATGGCTCACTGAGTCATCATCTTGTGTGATCCGTATTCTCAAAACTGGATAACCTATCCATAGCTAAGAAGCGGATAAGGCAAACCCTTATCCTGCTTTGGGGCTGGCTCACTTCGGCAAACTGCATTGTTTGCCTTGTATCATAACATACAAAGGCGGTGATGGAGCAAGTAAGACGACACCCCACCGGTAAACACAGAACAGGATGACACAAAGGAAAATAAAACATAGCTATAGTGAGACTCAAAGCTATAAGTTATAATAGGTTACTTAACTATTGTTAACATTATAGAAACCGATATATTAAGGTTAAAATAATTGTTTCATTAACTGTATTATTAGCTGATTTAATTATAGTTCTAAGAATCTATTAATTTTTTCAAATTTTAATACTAAGTATTTTATTATTGCTGACTACTAGGTTGCCATAGAAGAACACTTAATAGCAGAGTGCTTGCATTTTGCGCGAGATTAAATAATTAAAAATAAATATATTTTAAGTTACTCAATAGAACGGGAATAAATGGGAAATGGTATTTACATTTTTTAAATTTCTTTCTAAGTTTAACATTTATTCTTATTAGTATCATGCAGTCATTCGGATGTCACGATCTAATATTTTATTTCTTATTTCAAACTCGTGGATTTATGTTATAATTTCGTTAGCTGTCATTTAGGGCGTTGTATTCATTTGATTATTAAATAATGACAGAGTAATAATAATATTTAAAAAATAACTGCAAGTTTATAATGTTGTACTAGGTACCTTAAATATGATATGTAGGCCTACTGTGAATATATATTTGATAGAATTATTAGCTTTGACACGATGACATCTCTCCTGATTGGCTAAAAGACAAACTGATGGAAATAACATTGTTTTTAGGGGGATTCCTTATCCTTATCCATGGCTCACAGTAAACCAACGTTTGAGAATTAAGAAGTGCGGATCGGTCGCACCGTGAGCCACGGATAAGGGATAACCTATCCCGCTACCAAGCCTATCCTTATCCACTTTCGAGAATACGGCCACTGGTGTATTGATATTACACCAGTCATGCTTGCTGTGACAGCTCCTACGTGCCTGGTGTATTGATACCACTCCAGTCATGGTTGCTGTGACAGCTCCTACGTGCCTGATGTATTGATACCACTCCAGTCATGCTTGCTGTGACAGCTCCTACGTGCCTGGTGTATTGATAAAGCTCCAGTCATGCTTGCTGTGACATCTCCGTCATTCCTAGTGTATATAACATATACATATATAGCGCTATATCATTATAGTGGAGAATAGATAGGACTGCATAGAGAAGCAGTTATCGGCCTTTGCATTGTTGAGGTTAATCACTGCTTTCTTTGCCTTAAGTCGGGGAGGTAGTTCAACAAAGGCATGACCGCGCTTGGATGGGCAACTATAATATCGAGTTAGTCGTAGATCGAAAAACTCTACCGTTTCAATAACCCAGTTGCTCCCATTCTGAATAAATTCCTCAATCTTGTTTAAATTATGGATGATATAGGGGGTGAGTCATCAAAAAAATTTCGGGGGTGGAGTAGAAGTCCTTCTTCCCTACTACTTATTTTTATATAGAAATTATTAAGAAATTGTAATACGAATAAAAAGTTAGCATCGGATGTGAACTGTTTCATATATTTTCTTAAATTAAACTTTAATATGATTATTTTATTTATTTAAATTCTATACAAATATGCCACAGTTATACAACCTATATATCGATTATACACTATTATACAACCTATATATCGATTCACGATCGATAATCACTATGTCATTAGAAAATTGCCTCGGTACGTCGGTTCCTCATGCACAAACTCATCTCATGCATTTTAATCACGTACCTACCGAGGCAGCGATAGGGTTAAAGCTATATAAAAAAATACTGATTGCCACTACTATCCAAATATAATTTTAAGAGTATTTTATGCTATTTTGTTATATAGCTTAGATTATTCTCTGAAAAGTTTCATATTAACTTTTTTAATATATCAAAATAAACCTCAATTGCTTTAATGCAATTTTTATAATATATTTTTAATATATAAATAATTAAGAAATTGTATTATGAATAAAATGCAAGCATCGAATGTTATCTATCATTATTTTATTTATTTAAATTCTATACAAATATGCCACCGTTAGTATTTGACACTATTATACAACCTATATATCGATTCACGATCGATAATCACAATGTCATTAGAAAATTGCCTCGGTACGTCGGTTCCTCATGCACAAACTTATGTCATGCACTGTAATCACTTACCGAGGCAGCGATGGGGTTAAAGCCATATCAAAAAATACTGATTGCTATATACTAAAATCATAATTTAATATTACAAACACTTTTTTATCTTATTACTAATATCTAATTAAATTTTGTTATTTATATTATTAAATATTTATCATCACCATTAAATATCTATATGTATAAAATAAACCATAGAAATTGCAATGTCTTAAATATAATAAATGTTTATTTATCATGATTGAATTTTTATTTTATATTGAACTAATGATTTGCACAATGATTATACTTTAATTTTTTGAGTATATTATTTATAAATATGAATTACATGAATTTTAATATAATTTTTCGATAAATTATTAATAAATATGAATTACATTAATAATATATTCTTGATAGTACTACTAATTCAGGAACATCGAAATTTAACATGAATTATAAAATGGCCTCGGTGGGTTGATAATTCATGCACATCAAATTTGATGTCTCGGTAAGACGGTCAAGTGCAAAATGTTAGTGTCTCGGTACGCGGTCGTTTTACATGTCGATTATTTACTTAATAAAAATATTTTTGTTAAAATTTTCTGCGGTTTTTGAATTCCATTTAAGAAGTAGTTTAATTATTTTTTTATATTTTCTAAAATATCATTATAGTTTAGCTTGCCTCGGTAAGTGGTCTAATGCAAGCAGCCTCGGCAGGTAGTCAATTCACGTATGTATGTGAATACTCAGCAAGATGGTGCACTTGAACACTATACATATATGTATAGTAATGTAAGTAAATAAATGTATACACAAATAAGTGTAAATGTAAATATAAATAAATGTAAAAAAAAAGTATAAATGTCAGTAACGTGTTTGTCCCGCGCTAAGACTGTATACGCGGGACAAACACTTTACTTACATTTAAGGCCCCCGTACACACGAGACAACTACCGACTGGATACTGTATTGAACTGACTGAGTTGATGAATTCGAGTTGCTAGGCGTTACTAACTATAGTAGATTATATTGAGTACCGATAATATAATTTATAATCCACTATTACAGGGCGTTTCAACTGTATTAATATTAAGATATATATTTCAGGCGCAAGGACGAAACATTTTGAAAGTGAAGTTGCCTTCAAAAAAGTAATAGATACTAGGCTAATAAAATATTTATTAAGTGATTTATTAAAGCTCATAAAAATAATTTGAATTATCCTCGTGATTGGAGACATCTAAATGGACGCTGGATTAATCACCAAGAGTCATTCAAATGGACTGACCGCAATGTAAGCTAAATTTTTCGCAATGTTTGAATAATTTAGTATTCATACAAAATCGCCAATCACCATTGGAAATCCGCAGATGATTTGGAAACTGCTTTTCAGATTATGTAATATTCTACTATATTATAATGTTATTATTAAGTAATGCATTTACATTTAGTTTTATATAAATACCTTTCATTATGTTCAACATAACATTTTTATAAATCGATAAAAATAAATAGCATTTTTCTTGTATCAAGACATTTGGGTCACACGGTATATAGCTATATATGATTCAACATATTATACTAAATAATGTATGTAATTCAAAATGATAAAAACCCCTCTAGTTGGCCAATTTTAAGAAAAAGAGTTTTAAAAATGTAATTAAAAAGTTCAATTTATTTTTAAAATAAATAAAAAGATACAAAATATTCAGATAAATATATTACAGGTATCTAATATCTATAATTGAACGTTATATAGTGATACTTATATTATTTATATATATACACTATTTATGAATAAAAATTAATTATTTAAATATAAAATTTTAAAAACAGTTAAAAACACGCTAGACTCCGTGGGTAAATTTCCACAAAGGCTGAGGGTAATGGATTATGTTCTATTTATATTGTTTATATGTATATATGTATATTATGCTCTCCCCCTTACCGCATTGCACCCTACATGAAAATATAAATAATTTATATAATTTTTTCGGCATTTTGTTTAACTCCTTTGATTGAAATAGTAATATTTGTATTTATGTAGTATCTAAGTATCCTAAATATAGGATACTTATGTTACTTCCAAATCATAGTAGTAGATAATAGTTTCAAACTATTAAAAATAAATCTCGAAAGCAAAAATAAATAAATGCCGAAATCGATATTTAATTTATATAAATTTCCCTTCAGCCTCGAAATGCCCACCTCTTAAAACCTTATCCCCACAAACGTCCGAAGGCTGTTATAAATAAGGGAAATAATTAGGATACAATGGAATGGAAGAGAGGCCCGAAAAAATACAAGAATAGTAGAAAAAATAAGGAGGGTTAGTAAACAAATCGGCAAATTAATAAATTAACAATATTTAATTTGAAAATAGTAGTTAAAATAAAAACTATTTGCATGGATTGTTCTAATTACTACTATAAAGTAGTAACATGTTTTATTTTAATATTTTTAAAATTCTACTAAACCGCTTATTTTGGTATCTTACTTGATTCGAAATTGTATTTAATATTAATATTATTTTACAATAATTGTATAGAATTACTGACCTATTTTTCATATTTGTATCAGCAATTTCACCCGCTGTTGAGTATAACCTAAATAAGGTTTAAAGTTAATCTTAAAACTTAAAGTTAAATCTATGTAAATCTTTCATATGGCGTTTCGTGTATTATATTATAAAAATGGTATCACAATTCTTTGTGAATATTCTTTGAAAAATATCATTGACATTTAATATGTATTTATTTAATTAAAAAATAAAAATAAATTTCCTTCTGGTTCATGAACTATTTGTATGACAAATAATAGTGAATTTTTGTTCTGCAACGTAAATGAGAAAAGTGTCTGTGCAGTGTAGCGTTGCTTTAATATAATTATATTTATTGATCCATATTACCTCGTGTAATACAGAAACCTGACCTAGCTAAGTCGATTTTAGTTAAAACAATTATTGATTTTTATGTGTACAGAGAGGATCATATTTGTTTTTATTAATAACAATATTAAGACTTATATGTCGGTGATTAAAAAAGAAGCACATGAACCAAAGCTAGCTTTTAAAAATAAAGTTAAAGATTAAAATTAATATTAATATTATTGGTTACTAGTCCCTGCATCGACAATATTTGTAGTGCTTCTTAAAAGGAAAGTCATGTTGTTTACTCAAATTCACCTTCACTTTTTATCAGCATCCAAATACGACGTACAACTCATTTATCATTTGAGTGGAATTCCTTTAATTCTAGGTTTGGTTTAAAACAATGTTTTGATTTATAAATATTCCTCAATTGAGCTTAACACTTTTTGATGTTCAGATTGGAGCATAACAAAGTTTGTTCTTTTATAATATGATTAAGAAAAACATACAATAATATATATCAACATATTTGCAAAGATACTGAATAATGATAACATGCATTACTACTGTTTTAAACTGCGAATTTTTTTATTTTAGACTAAATAATGACTTTCTGCGCAGTAAGTTATTGTAAAAATAGAACAAATGAATGCGATTATGACAAAAAATAAGGACAAATAAATGATTTCATCAGTTTCCTCGAGCAAAGCAACATCAATAGATATTTGAGTAATCACTTAAGTAAAACTTTATCGAGTTAATCCTATAAATTATTGTGTCATTATTACATGACTTTATAAAAAATCGAAAATAAAGTAAACTTTCCGCATTTCGTCCTATAAACAGCATCATACATTTAACATTACAGAACATTTTCAATTGCGAAAAGCACATATACACACATGATATAAAAATACGTTTAGAATTACTAAATAAACTTTTATGCATAATGAATACGTAATAAAAGGTTATCCAACAAATTAGTACGATTGATATGGATGTGTGGATTAAATTTATCAGTCGATTTATTATTAAAGAATTGATAAAATAATAAATTACGACTAGTTGTATTCGGATCTGCTCAATTTAATTAATGCAGTAAAATTTCAAAACAATGGTACATATTTTTCATTGTTTCTCATCGCTTAAATTGTAACGTATAAAATAAAATTAATTTGATAAAATTTGATAGAATATTCCGTTTTGTTATATTTAAAGACATTATTTAGTAAAGGGTAAAAGTAATAAAGCTTGATAATAAGTTTTTTATTAACGATTTATAAAATTAAGTCGTAATCATTAAATAAAGGTTTCTATCTTGATTACAATGCAGCATAAATTGTTATGTGGAATAATTAAGCGAATTATGATAGATATTTTAAATAATTTAGTTTTTAATTTATAATTTGTTATCTCAAGATTAAATACAAAACTTAAAAATGAAGAATATATAAAATGATACCCTATATGTATTTATCGCTCAAAGATATATAATATCGGTTGTTATTTACAAATATATACATACAATGTACGGAGCGGAGTGATTCATATATTAACGTATATATCCGTAACTACTGAGGGTTCAGTGGGTGATTCAGGCTTTTGTTATATTTCCGCTAGCTAATGTTTTATAACCTATATCTGTGTCTGCTTAATTAATCATTTAATATAAATAAATAAAAATAATAATCGGCTTGGTCAGGAATCAAATCGTTAAAAGGGATGGGTGGGTGGTCTGGCCTTACGTTACAATATATTTCGATCACCCCTAAGTGAAAAGTCTTTGTTTACAATAAGATAATGAAAGTGACTATACATAACGATAAATATTTCCGCATACTATTAGAAGAAAAGATTATTCCATTCTATTATTTCACCTAAAGAAAAATGCAAACGAAATGGATCATCTGAGCACTTTAGATTTAATGCCAGAGCCATCTGAGCACTGCAGATTTAATGCCAGAGCCATCTGAACACTTTAGATTTAATGCCAGAGCTATCTAGTACGAACGAAAATCGAACCAGTGTATTTGAAGACGTGGCCTAGGTGACTATATTGACCTTATATTGACTTCATAATCTACCAAATTCGTGTTGAACACCGCATAGGATGTCTCGAGACTCTGTAGTAAAATGCCGTATAGGATGCCCCGAGACTCGAAAGAGATTCATTAAACGTATCACACTCTTATAACATGCTGCTCATGGATATTTTTTGAGGAGTACTCACTGATGTATAGACATTCGTTGAATATTAAATGTTTGTACACAATGATTTTTTAATTAACGATAAAGACTTTTCCTTCATCCGGTTTTTGATCCAGAACTCACACTTACTATTTATTACCATCATTCCTACGTCATAAAATTAAAAACACTGTTATTTATATAATTCACAATTGAATCCTGGCCAGTTTTAATTAGATGACAACACCTGGCTGCAGTGTAGATTTGAAAAAACAGAGATATTGAAAGAAACTTTATTAAAAAATAGAAAGTCTCTATATATTACTTATACATATTACTTATATCTCCTTATTACTGCAAAACCATGTGATCATTTGTATCAAACAAATAATGCAATATTATTAATTTTTCTCTACATATGATTAAGGTAAACTTATTGTCTGCAAACCCACACCCCGCATAGCTTAATTACCTAAATACCTTACTTAAATTAAATAAAATACTTAAAAACCTATATATTTAAATAAATTACTTAAATACCTAAATTACAATTATATAAAGAATCCATAAAATAAAATTAAACAAATGCGGTTATTCAATTTTAAAAATAAAATGATAAAAACTTTATTTTTAAATAGTACATTTTTTATTAATATTTTGTCCTCCACTGTCAAACTAATATGTATAATGAGCTGAAAACTAATTAATTACAGACGATGATAAATAAATATATATATTGAAAGCACAAATCGCCAAATGCGGATAACTTTTTAACAATACATAATAAGAAAATGACACCTTTATTGAATGACATTATAAAATTATTAAACATTTTTAAACTCATATTCTAATTCATAGAATATTTAAGGCAATTATTTTGAAACTCTTGTATATAAAAATATTAAACGCGTGAGGGTGATTCTGTATTTCTAATTTTGCTGCAGTAGTGTAATTAATTATTTTTAAATATCACAGAAATTAAAAAAATACACCAATTTATTCTAAAAATTTTTTTTTTGCCTCAAAGGATTACTATCAACCAATCAAAATTCCCTTAGTTACTATCGATCACTCAAAAAAGACAACATCGTCGTGTAAAAAATGTAAGAAAGCTTTAATAGTACAGAAAATAACATATATCTATATAGGAACAGAGGGTGAGCTACATACAATAATATTCATTAATGTTATTCCACGTCCAATTAGTTTACTAAACTTTTTAATTGACATTCAGTAAGGCTATCTGCATTCCTTAATCATCCAAAATGATTTGCTGGAATTTTATGGTGGCAACCCGTGGAATAGAACACCATATTTAATAATAAATTTAGACATCACATCATATTACGTATGCGTATTAGCATGCTGTGTTATAGGGGAACACTTTCTTTCATGACGCGCTCAATGATATGGTGGGTTGTCGTGTATTTATATCTTTCTTGGTGGAACGCACCTGTGGAATGTGATAATCCAACAGACGAACTCTTACCCAAAAACAACCCCCGGCTTACGGAATCTGTTAACAAGACAAATTGGCCGTACAACGTTTCCGCGACAATCAGCGGTCTTGTGAAAAACTATGACAATCGACTACGGCCCAATTTTGGAAGTAAGATTTTCTGTTTTAACTAAAATTTAAAAAAAATAGAAATGATGTATGATATATAATATAGATTAGCAATTATAAAATGTTTAATATATAAATTAAATTGATGTCAAATTAATTCCATAATCAAATTCCATCGTTACTTAACTAGTAAAAGTTGATAGATGTAATTTACGCATTAAGCCTAAATTAACCATAAATTCGATAGATGAAACTTTCGCTGAAACACTCTAGTTAAAAGATATTTTGAAAAAAATAACAAAATAATTAATAAAACCAGAACTAAGATATAAATTCTCTGCTAGAACCCTTACTTGTTTTTCTTCATTATAAAGTAAACTATATTGAGAGAGTTAAACATAACAAAATGATAATGAAATATCATGAAATGAATATTTGGTCGTTGCGTTTCACAGATGTGAGAATAATTAACTCTGATGATAAAATGTGCTGTCCACATTTAATTAAAGATAAGCATTCAAAATAAAAATGTGTTATCGAGTTTCAAAATATATTGCTGATCGCTGCGTTTAGTCTTCGAGATAATTATATAAAGTTGGTGTAATTATATACATTTGTTATGTTATTCTGTTGAGAAATCATGTTTACTTTACAGATTTTACTCTTTTTTTTTTACAGATTTTATACATTTTACTTAACAAGTTTAATATACGTTAAAAAACATAAATATAACGAAATACAAATTAAATAAATATTTACATGAAGCATTAATAGTCGGAGAGTTATTTTTTATTTTCTGAACGGTAACAGATAATTTGTTATTGATATTATTTGCATTTCTGAGAAATGTATAGAAATATTGCATGCTGTTTCTAATTTGTATTATTGTTATAACGCGCCGTACTCTACCCTAATTTGATGGAGTATACGAACAAAAGGTCAACATTAAATTATACTATAAATATTGTCAAATAAAGTTGTAGCAAAAATAATAGTTGATGGAGAATACTCAAATGGCTAATTTAAATTAAATTAAAAAATAAGGTTAATAAAATGATGTTGTGACAAAAAATATATTCATTTTATCATTTTATTTCAAAGATTTCCAAATTCTATTGAAACTGTTCTTAATTAAATTAATTATATTTTATTTATTTTATTTAGGTACTTAAATAAATTATTTAAAATTCAAGAAATCTATTTACACAATTTGAAAAGGCACTCAAATTTAAATTTTATAAATGTTTAAATTAGGTTTTGTGACAAATAAAAATACTATTGGTAAGTTCATTTTAGTTATGCGAGTAACAACGGGCAAGCATTCGTTTAATCCAATACATTGGTCTAGTCTATAAGCAAATTTCACTCTAGTCTAATAATATATGGCTAATAGGGTTAATACCATACTGTTGTATCTTTATTATTTAATAAAATATCGGGAAAGAGGATGTCTGATAGACTGATGAACACAGCCCACATTAACTTATTTTCTAGCCAATAGGGTTAGTGAACGAAAGGAAAGACCGTATACCGACCCTTAATAGTGCGAATAGTGAACTCTCTCTTGTAATGTTTTATCTTGAAAAAATTGTTCTGAGAACTGTAATGCTGCTGAGGTTTATGTTTAAACCGTTAATGATGTATATAGCAACAAAAAATATTAAAAATTTATCTTTAAAAATGCCAACAAGGTAGCCGTATCTCTCTATATAGGGCAATGGCTAAGATTATATCGACTGTTAGCCTATCTTTATCCTCGAGAATAATCTGAGAATATCCTTTTTATTCATCCATTGAAGTGTCTCTTTTTGTGTTTCTATAATTCATTTTATGAATTGGTTGTAATGTAAACCATTCATAGGTATTATTAATTTATTAAAACATAAAAAACACGAGACTTGCAACAAAGTTTAGAACTGTCAAGAATAATTTGTCACACATTGACGTGCTACAAGTTAGAAAACTGTTTCGTTTTAAAATCCCTAATGTAAAAACTGATAAGAAAATATGTTGATATTTCAAAGTTTTGTGTGTTGCATATAAACATTCAAACGATGTAAACCAAATTAATCAGCCTTCATGTTTAGATAAGTGTAGTTGACAATTGACAATTGACAATGAAATAATGTAATATCAAAAAGGAAATCTAAAGCAAGAAACTATTGAAAGAATGACGAAATACAATTATATTATTGGTATACATAATAAAATATATATAAATAATAAAATACATATAAATAATAAAATACATATACAAAACGGTTAACTATAAGATATAAAATTCAAAATAATATTTACATCAAGTTAGGTTTTTTAGTAAAGGTTAATCAAGTAGATCTGCACATATTTTTGATAAATTGACAAAAAACATATTTTTGTGTTTGTTTTGTTTTGTCAAAAAGTCTTTCTTATCACCAACTTTTTCATTCGATTTTTTTGAAAAAATGTAAATAAAAAAGAATAAAAGTACTGACTTTATTTAAATGATATTTATAGACTTTAGTATATAATATAATAAATATATTAACTATTTAAATCCGTCAAAATATAAAACCATTTACAAGTATTTTTAATGTTGAAAATGTCTATGTGGACAATATAGTACAATGTCGAGTTAATCAGTGGAATACTTTTTGAATAATAGATTATGAACAAATGTAGGTAATGTTTACCATCCTCCTCCTTCATTTCTGTTCTACGAAGACTTTTTCCCGGGCAATGCTTAATTTATTTGAAGCATATTTACTTAAAATGTATTTTAATTGATTACATTTATTATAAGCGTGATCAAATAACACGTATTGTATTATGTATTTGATAGCAATATTTTAGCCTAGATCTAAACTAGATCTAAAATATTTAGTGATTTGGTCAACTATGGAGATGCTACATTTAAAAAGGGAATTACACCTAGAATTGGTTCGTTTCAGTGTAGCAATAGATAACATTATACGTTAACAACACTGGAAACCATTTTTTTAAAGATGCATAAGCGTATAAATTATTAACATTTTAGAATTCAATTTAAAAGTAAATAGCATTCATTGTAAGCTTTTGGTAATGTTTGATGTACCACTATTGATTATTTAACATTTCTAGACCTTATAAATATTGCATTTAACTAGTTAGTGACTAAAATGAAAAAGCCTATTTCAGATCAGTTAAATTTGGTAGCTGAAAACGTAGTTGTTTTTTAATTAGGTTAATATGCTAGTACAGTGCATAGAATTAGGAAAAACAATATAGATAACATAATTGTGTCATATTAAATAATAACATCTATTGGATGATATTTGTTTATTTACAGTTTGATTGATAATAATGTTTTTTGCATATATATATTAAACTTGCTTATTTTGCAATTCTGCATAAATTGCACTCATAATGTATAACATATTCATCATCATAATTCGATCAGGACGTCCGCCGTCCCTTCGTAGCCTCCTTCACCGTTTTCTTCCAATCCAAACGTTCGCCTGCAAGATCGTTGTTAACTTGCATAGATCCACCTCCAATAGATTTAATGGTGTCAGTCTATCGGGCCTTTGGACGACCTCGCCCGAGCCGGCCTTCTATTGCTCCTTCCATTATAGT